>PVKU01004272.1:0-151824 GCA_004027475.1 Anoura caudifer | reverse complement strand
AGAATTCTCTCCTTCATTTTAATCTTGGCTAATGTAATTATGATGTGCCTTGGTGTGTTCCTCCTTGGGTCCACCTTCTTTGGGACTCTCTGAGCTTCCTGGACTTCCTAGAAGTCTATTTCCTTTGCCAGATTGGGGAAGTTCTCCTTTATTATTTGTTCAAATAAGTTTTCCACTTGTTGCTCTTCCTCTTCCCCTTTTGGTACCCTGATAATTCGGATGTTGGGACGTTTAAAGATGTCCTGGAGGTTCCTAAGCCTCTCCTCATTTTTTTTTGAATTCTTGTTTCTTCCTTGTTTTTTGTTTGATTGTTTCTTTCTTCCTTCTGGTCCACTCCATTCATTTGATTCCTGGTTTTCCTCCCATCACTAATGGTTCCCTGTGCATTTTTCTTCATTTCACTTATTGTAGCCTTCATTTGTTCATCTAATTTGTCACCAAAATCAACCAATTCTGTGAGCTTCCTAATCAGCAGTGCTTTGAGCTCTGCATCTGATAGGTTGACCACCTCCTGGTCACTCAGATGAATTAGTTCCAGGGCCCAGGTCTGTTCTCCCTTTTGAGTCATCCTTGGTTTTTTTTTTTTGTTTTGTTTTTGTCTGGTCATGCTGTTACATAGTGAGGGGCGGAGCCTTAGGCATTCACCAGTGCAGGGCAGCCGAGTCACTGGGTTGTGATGTTGGATGTGGGGGCAGGGTCTGAGAGGGAACAATGGTGCTTGTTCCCTGCTGTTTCACAGATTCCAGTCCCTTCATCCTCTTTCCCCTATCAAATTGGGCCTTTCTGGTGCTGATTTCCATGTGGATGGGCCTGCACATGCTCTAGGACCCCATGGTTCTCCCCATTGAACTCTCCTGTGAGGCTGGGACTCCCTCCCAGCACCTCAGCCCCTACGAATATTTTCTTTTTCTTTAAATATATTTTATTGATTATACTATTACAGTTGTCCGATTTTCCCCCCTTCATTCCCCTCCACCCTGCACACCCCCTCCCACCCACATTCCCCCCCCTTTAGTGCCTGTCCATGTGTCATAAGTTCTTTAGCCCACACTATTCTTGCCCTCCTCCTGTCTATTTTCTACCCACCGTCTGTGCTACTTGTTCTCTGTACCTTGTCCCCCTCTCTCCTCCTCCCACTCCCCTATTGCTAACCCTCCATGTGATCTCCATTTCTGTGTTTCTGCTCCTATTGTAGTGGTTTGCTTAGTTGGCTTTTGTTTTAGGTGTGGTTGTTAATACCTGTGAGTTTGCTGTCTTTTTACTGTTCATATTTTTTGTCTTCTTTTTCTTTGATAAGTCTCTTTAACATTTCATATAGTAAGGGCTTGATGATGATGAACTCCTTGAACTTGACCTTATCTGAGAAGCACTTTATCTTCCCTTCCATTCTAAATGACAGCTTTGCTGGATGGAGCAATCTTGGATGTAGGTCCTTGACTTTCATGACTTGGAATACCTCTTTCCAGCCCCTTCTTGATTGTAAGGTCTATTTTCAGTAAGTGCTTTTAGGCTTCACTTCCCAGTGCAGGGTCCCTGTGTCATGCAGTCTGCTTGTTGCCTGTTTTCACCTGGTTTATCTGTGCACGAATGTGTGTCCATGGTCTGCCGCCTTGTATGCCCAGCTTGGCCTCCTCACGTTCAGCAATGCCGCTGCCTGTGTACCTGGAGTGACTGCGCACCTGGGACCACCACTGGCTTATCCTGCCATGACCTTACTCTACCAGCTGCGTGGACTCTGCCGGCCACTGACTCTGCCCCTCTTGCTAATCTGGGTGAATTGTTGTTGTTGGACTCCCACACAATTCAATTTTCTCTGTCCTGGGTTTTTTTTTTAATTTTTATTTTTTTGGTTCTATATTTTTGTTGTCCTTAATCTTGGTTGTGAGAGGAGGCACAGTGTGTCCAGCTACACCTCCATCTTGGCTGGAAGTTGGACACAATGTTTCTGAGAGTGTGATGGGCTCCTTTCTAAACTGTTACCAATGTAAGTAATTATCAAACTTTGATCATTGACAATCTGATAACTAAATAGTTTTGTTGTTATTTAGTTATAAATGACTTTGATTGTACTTTCATTTACTTATTGGTGATTCATAGTCTTTGTCGATTAACTGCTTCTTCAATGCTCATTGTCTATTTTTCTAATTAGATCTTGATCTTTTTGTCACCGTTAGGATTTTTTTCTTGCATATTAAAGGCATTAGCATTTATCTGTCTGAAGTAACTTTACTGTTGCCAATTACATTTTGACTTTCTCACTGTGTGTTTACTTATTTTCAGATAGTTGTCTCAACTTTTCATATAATCAAATTTATCAAGCTTTTACATTTTCGCTTCTTTATTTTTTATATCCTTATACCCTACCCAAACTATGAGCATAGGCAACATCCATACTTTTTTTATCTCATTCTTAGTCCATTTGGTTTTCATTTTCCTTTTTTAATTATATTATTCATTTGTAATATATTATGTTTCGGTATTTTTTTTTCTAGCAAGGGGACCCTAACAATTTATTGATTAGTCTCACTTTTCTTGACTCATTTTAAATAATCCTGCATAATATATTAAATGTTCATGATGAAACTATGTTAAAAATAGAAACTACATGGTAGAAATCTTATCATTTCTGTAGAGTTGCAAGACTCTATATTTTAAAAATCCAAGAAATATTTTACTTGCAGAAAAGTAGAGTTCCTCAATATAAAACTTTTGCTTGAGGGCAAAGAAATTAAAATTTTGCAAATAGGGAAATCTATGTCATTTTAAGAATATTAGAAACACTTGTGCAAATAACATATATTTACTTCTCAATTTTAAAGTTAAGAAACTAGATGCTCTATACTCTTCCAGGTATACAGGGAAATATCCTTTCCCTTTCCTACATAATTTTGGACTTCGGGATATAAAACAATCTTGAGGAGTTTTTTGATGCATTGCACAGTCTTATTAGGACTCATTCTTTTATATTTCTCAGGCAAACTACTTAGGAGTACAGTAGATCCACAGCTCATGTTGCTATTAGACATACATAGCAAAACTGAAACATCACATTCCTACAGAACACCAATGCTGAGCACAACTAAATATTGTTGTATAATAACATCTTCAGATATAATAATGGCTAATTGTCTACTTGGTTTCTTATTCTGTGGGATTTACTGACTTCATTTTCAGTCTTTATAAAGAGTCTTTCCCTTGGAGCTTAGAAAAGTAGTACAATACATTCCTCATTCAAATATAATATGGTAGAAACACCTGAAGGATAATTTGTCAGCCTCTCTGACTTTCCACAAAAAAGTTGGAGGATTAGACAGAAAAGTATTCTCATTCAGACTGCGTGACTCTTATCTCAATGGCCAGGAAGCTAGACATGGAATTGTTGTTCTTCTAAATGGATGGTAAACTCCATCTTCAAAGTTTATATGATTTTTTTATGCCTCTGCAGAAGCTAAGTCATAATTCCCAAGTTCATATCACGCATATATATCCATCAGTCTCTGTGTTTACAGGCATATGGTAAACTTATTTGTTTATTTTTAGATGTAGTGTTCCTTTGATTATGAATGTATATAAATGTTAATCAGAAAAAATATGACAGAATTCTAAAGGGCAATATTTAATTTTGCTTTAAAAATGAGCTCTCACCTATTACTCATGTATTGAAAATGAAGCTTATAATTTCCCAAAGGTGTGCAGTGGGAAATAAGATAATATTGGGAAATTCATCAGTGGACTTTTCTCCAGTAATGAAATATATGGACTTGAAAAGGAAGATTGTTTCCACTAGTCATGGCAGCATTAAGAAAGTGTGAAAAGATGCCCTAATAGTAAAGTGAATATAAACAAATATACCATTCAGCATTCAAAAGTTTATTTCTCTTTCAGCTTCCTATGTAATGAATGCACAGAAACACATACATAATGAGTGAATCAGAGGGATAGAGGCTGCATTTGCCCCTCACTTCCCAGGATTGTGGGCTCACTTTCATTACTTAAGTAGTGAAAAGGGCAGCAAAAGGCACAAATGAAAGCAAACAACAGTGCCTATTGGAAAAACTCTGGTCAGATATGTTCTCCTTTGTGAGTGTCTTTATTTATTCATTTAGTGGAAGAACTCTGTATAGTTACTAAGGCATCTATTATTTACCATTCTTTTCCACTGTGCTAACTTCAATGAGGAGTATTATCCAAGAAATAAAAAAAAAATAGAAAAAATGATCAAAAATAGCAAGCAAGTATAAATTATTTCACTTTGAAAATTTAACAAAATGATAAATATTTGTTATTTTGGCTACTCTAAAGGCACTTGTCACTGTCTTTTTAATTTTCCTTAACTTCTTTATCAAGGCTAATTTACCTCATTTTCTTATCTTTTAAATAGTCTTCTTTGTAGTGAATCTGGAATTCTTGTTCTTTACCAATTTGTAATTGTTCCCGAATGATAAGATACAATAATTAAGCAAACACCTGCTCTGCAGATGACTGGGACTCCACAGTTCTGGGAAAACTGGATCAAACTGTAAAGCTACATAGGCTGCTTTTTAAAATAACCCTTGGAAGACTGGAGCGTGGCTAAGGGTCAGAAAGGAAACTTTAGGCTTAGCTTATCAATTTTACAAGTTATTATAACTACCATAACTTTTTGAGGCATAAAAGACATAACACCTATTTTTACCATTTTATTCAGTATAGAGAAATTTATTAAAATAAAAATTAAGCATAGATGTTCATCTTAATCCAAGTATATCTTCATTTTTCCCCTTTAAGGCATAATAATGACTTCAGCATGTATGACAGGCCACATAGCTTTCCAAAGAGCACACAGTTCACTTGATAATAACAATCACAATTTTAGTGAATGGGCTGTATTCCTCCTGGAATCAAAAGAGAAATTTCATCCCTTTGTCGTACTGACTTTGAAACATAGGTAGCCATCGAAAGGGATGGAATTGGTGTTGAATTAAAGTGAGTCCCTAAAAGGAATGTAAATTCTGCTTACCTTATGTCTTCATCTTTTTGAATAATTTTGTAATTGACTACATTTTGGAAGAGAAGCAGGACTTGAACTGCTTTCACAGCAGTGGACGCCTGTGTTGCTGCTTGTGCTCTTACAGCTCATGGGGCGAAGACCAAAGGCCCAGGGCTGCTGTCTCACCAGCACTCAGCAAGATGGGCAGGTCGTATACATGGCCCTTTGAGAGGTTATCATGGGCTGTTCTCCTTACTAATTGTCCACCCTGGAACTGTAGTTTACTCCAAAAATTAGTATGAATTTGTGTGCAGACTTGCTGACTCTAGCTCCCTCACTTTAGGTAGCAATGTTCTATAAGAGTATCAGTGATAGCTGAAGGAATCAGTGGTTGAACCATCAAAAACACAACAAAAATCTATCAAAGTTTAACTTGATGTAAATGTAACTAAACTCACACACATAAGAAACAGGGATGGACATGAGATAACTTTGTGCATTTGTTAGGAAATTTATAATTTGGATGAAACTCTTCATGAAGTTTGGTAACTTAAAAAATAAATAACTGGTTTTAGAAATAAAGCTTTTACTGATGCAGCTGAAGAGAGAACACACATGCAATGACTGAAAGATTATTTTTCAAAGCTTTTTCCCCCCACAGGGAATTTTAATACAGCAAAAGAATATCTGTAGTCCATCATGACAATAATTATATCACAGGTGATCTCAGTTAATAATGAGCCTGTACTTATATACCAAATGGAGTTTGAGACTATTCAGCTTCAGCATTTCTGATATGTCATATTTCTCCACGCCTGGCAAAGATGGTGCTAAAATTTATTTTGTAATTTTTGACACCATAGATTTACATGATAATGTTTCAAATCACTTGGATACAACAACAGAAGGCCAGAAACCACTTCACTGTAAGTGAAAACATATTTAGCATTCTTTTATAAAGATATCTTATCTCCTTATATTAGAGCAAGAGTGTTACAGTGACAATAGATTTTATGTACATTGGATACTTTCAAAATGTATATTATTATAAAATAAAACACACTGTTAATAACTGAGTGTACAAAAGGAAAAATCAGAGAAATATATGTCTTATGGGAGTTCCAATGCCAATTGTAATACACATCCTGTGTATATTTGAATGTGTTTGTGCATATATTTTCACGTAACTATATGTATAAGCAAGTAACTAATGGGAAAACACTAATGTTTTAACACATGGAAGCATATCCCTTTCATAGTTAATCAAATATAAAGTAAGAGATGATCAAATTAGAGATGCACATTAAATATTATAATAGTAGAATTAAGGAAGAGTGTAGGGATGCAGAAAATCTTATAAGCTATTGAAAAATCAGTAATTTGGCATTACCAATTAATATTTCAGATATAATACAATCTTTGTTTTATTTTTATTTTTCTTACTGATTTTCAAGTGATCTTTATGTGAAAAATCATCTTTTGCATGTTTCTGGGTGTGGTATTTCCTTTCAATTTATTATTTCTCTGCGTGTTTTCAGTATTGATTTGGCAGATAAAGTTTGAATTTGTATTACTTTATGTCATCAAATTAATTAGTTTTTTCCTTTAAGTCTTAGTTTTTGTCCTGCTTTAAAAAATTTTTCTCTACATAAAGATCATAAAAAAGGAAGGTGTACTCTTATTTTATTTTTGGTGTTTTATTTGTTTTTGTGGATTGGTTCATTTCAGCTTGAAATTTATTGTCAAACTTTGATATTATCAAATTTTGATTATCAAACATTAACTGTGGAGTAGAGACTTTTATAATAGTCCTATATATAATTTTATAAATATTAACTTTTTCGTATATTGGCTTAATCTATACTTGCTTTAAACATTTTAAGTAAGTTAAAAGATATCATACATTTTACCTATACAATTTACCTAAAAATTCCAGTATGTATACCTACAAAAATTAAACATGATTTAGGTACAGATTATTTCTTACATGAAATATAGAATTTGGTTTTGGAAAGGTTACCACAGGAAAAATTACAAGACAAAAAGCTTTAACTAACTGCTCTAATAATGAAGTCTTTGATAGCAAAGTCATCAGTCTATCACATAGTTTCATTTTTATAACATAGTTTAACAATGAAGGTAATACTAGTATTGGAGAGATTAATAATTTTGAGACATTAACTATTTTGAGAGATGGACCATTTTGCTTTGTTTAGATTCAACCTGGTTAATCAATATTTGTGTATAATAAAGGAAAAATTTCTGCAGATATCCTGGCTACTCTTGTTTCTTTTCCATTATTAGTATTTATAAAAGTAAAACCTTTAAAGGTATTGACATGTATCATCACAAAGATTTTCATAAGCAGCCAAAATCATAATAATCAATGAAAATAACTGATTGGAGTCTTACAATTACTGCATTTGGCAAGAGGTACTATTCAATTATGAAATTGAAAGAAAGTACTATTTAATTTGCAATGCAGTACTGATAAAATTTTTTTTAGATTTCTAAAAGAAAACTATTACAGTTGTTGATGATCTTAACATGGTCTTATAAAGCTAAAATAGAATTTAAATATATCAACTTTTAAAGTACTGACTGATACCTTGTCTTTCTCCAGATTTCAGATTCATATATATGTATAATTTTATATAATTCATTTTAGGCATGATCTTACTTAAACCATATTTGTGATATGATAAAATGGTGATAAAATGTTCATTGGAAAAATATAAGAAATTGAACCCATTTTTAATTAAATGCTTTCTCTTTTCTCCTTATCTCAATAATCTTTCTGTCCAATCTTTATGCAGTATTCAGAGCTTTAGGAATATCTTAAGATTACTTGCCAGGGAGACTTCTAAGATTGTAATTTTTCTATTAGAAAAATATTATATTTACTTTTTGTATTCATAAATGTATTTTCACTAAGAAAGATGAAAAGATAAAACTGTAAAGTAGAACAGAAATATATATGAAATACAAAAAAACACACAGAATAAGTTCTTCACATATCACAGTTTAAAAAAGAGATACATCATTTTAGGCCTAAAGCAAAATAATGGTATGTCTTCATGACAAGGTTTTTATATCTAATTCAAAATAAGTGATTGCCAGAGGAGAGTGGAATGGGGGATATCAGCAGAATGTGTGAAAAAGGTGAAGGGAAATATAATCAATAATATTGTCATAAGTTTGAAATTGACAAATGATTACTAGAATGAGTGGGTGATCACACAGTAAGGAATTAAAATGTTGAATCACTCTATTGTACAACTGTAATTAATATAACTAACATATTGTATACCAACTATACATTAAATAAATACATAAACAAAATGAGAAGAAAATCCACTAACTGATAATAAAAGATATTTTTATGTCACTTTAACTTTCATTCACTTCACTAAAAAGACTAATAATGGTTAGTGTGTGATATTGAAGAAAGAAAAGATGGAGAAATAAAAAGAATACTCACTGAACAATATCTTATTTTTAAAGAATGCCAGTTATGCTATTTATATGGTGCCTAAATGTTGTGATTTTGAGTTTTTTATTTAAAACTATATTTTAACTTGTGTTTACTTCAAACACAGACAAAATATTGAGATAATATTAAATTATTATCAATATAATTTCAGCAACTTCTGTCTATTCCTTTCTTTCTCTACCTTGTAAGTATTTGATTCTAACTTGGATTTGAGAATATATCTCTTAGAACCTATCACTTTGATATAAAAATAATTTACCTTAGATAATTCCAGTGAGTTTCGACAAAAATGTATATCCAAAGTAGAATGTAATATGTTATAATATTTCAAACTGGAATATAATATTTTAAATTTTAATATGAAGTATATAGTTTGTATTAATCCTAATTATTATTTTTGAAAACATTTTACTACATAATAGTGAAACAGAGTCTTCACAATTGTTATTTAATTTGTGACTACAACTTTAGAAATCATTTTTTTCTTCTTTCTTTCTACCCATCATAGACTTAGCCTTTGCGCTGAATAATCAGTAACCCCTGAGGTCAGAAAGCTTACCTCTGGCAAGCCAAAGGTAACCTCTTGACCTTAGTCCTGAATTATATTTCAGCTCCTAAACCCTAAGGTGGAATGACCCCCTGGCTTCCATTTCATGAAACCAGACAGAGGGATGCCAGTGCAGACCCAGCACTGCCCTCAAGACCTGAAGAAATGATTATCATCCTTACCTCACCTCAACCAATCAGCTCCCAACATAACCCTGAACTCCGAGAGCACAATGTCTTGATTTTGCCCCAAATAATCTGTAACCTACACCCCACTGAGGATTAGGGTCTTCCAGAGAACTAGCTCCATGCACTCATTAGGCCAACTCAATATTAACTTACTTTTTTCTACACTGCAAACTCTTGCTCATGCCCTTCTTCCAGCCAGTGCATGCAGCCAGTGGACTCAAACACCGAGTTCTGATAAAAACAGTACTTCTCAAAATACACTGTATAGAGTACCAGTTCTGTGACATCAGAAGCTATTTTAACTCTACAGTGGAACATTATGGTAAAAACATATTTGGGGCACAATTTAAACCAATATTCTTATTGTAGAACTTCTGAGAGCCCTAATATTACCATATCTATTTTGAATTTGCAAAAGGGCAATTTGGTATAACACATTCTGAACCCAGTGACTATAGAATTGCTTTGCCTCAAGAATCTTGAAGAAATAGTATTTTATAGCACACATTTTGGCAGACACTAGGATATTTTTTTAATCCTCACATGAGTAAATGTTTTTATTGGTTTGAGAGAGAGAGAGAAACACAGTTCAGTTACCTCCCATATGTACACCGCATCTGGGATTGAACCCACAACCTAGGTATATGCCCTGACCTGAGGACCAAACCTGCAACAGTTTGGTGTATACTATGATGCTCCAACCAACTGAGCCACCTGGCCAGGCCTCGATATGTTTTCTTGAAAAATTTTTTGAAATACCAGGTTATATTTTAAGAAAAAATGATTGGCTTCAATATGGATAGGGAACAGTGCCTACCATACAGTGAGCACTCAATAGGAGATAGATTTATGTTATAATTTAGTTTTGTTATTATATGTGTAAGTTTTCAGTGAATACATTTAAACTCCTCTTAAAATGCTAACACATGAAAATGATGATATAACAATATAAAGGACTTCCAAGTATCTAAGATAAACACCAATTCATTCTGATTTATTCTAATGTTATCAGAGAACATTCTCAGGAAGTAAAGTGAACTTTTTCAGTCAACAATTTTCTAGAGCCAATACATATTGAAATTATCTTACTGATCCATGGCAATAAATCAAATATTTAATTTTTAATGCAGGTAGTTTGTGGTGATTTTTAATTGTTTCCACTCAATGGCACATTTGCAAAATAATTAGCTGGTAATAAACATGCCATCCAGGAAAACTAATGAGAGATTGGATGCAAAAATCTAACCTATGCCTTTGGTTTAATGCCTATTTGGAAGGTCAGTGCTTCTCAAACTTGAATGCACATAATGATCCCCTGAGGTCTTTTAAAAATGCAGCCTCACCTTCCCCAGTATCTGATTCAGTAGGTATGAGCTCGGTCTATAAAACCAATTTTCTAAATGCCCCAGGTCATTTTAAAACTTTTGATTCATAGACCGCACATTGCCAGATAATGGTAGGTTCAGAGGATCTCACAGACTTGCCTGATCACTCTCTCCTTCCCCTGAGATGGCCATATTCTCTTAGCGCACTTGCTTTTTAGGGATGTTGGTATTATTATCAAGATAATGATGATAATATCATAGGCAGATACATCAAATATAAAAAGGCAGTACTTATACTTTGTCTAGAAATAGAAAACAGCTTAATTCTATTTTAATATTAGTTAAAAGAAATATAATTTATTATGAAAGTGCCATATTATTTACTGATGACAAGCATACTGAGACATTAGAGTAAGAAGAAATGAAGGTTTTATCCCCTCAACTATGCATCTTCAGAAAAGAGAACTTTGAAAGTTTAGTTACATTCATGAAACTCAAATTAAAATCTATTTTCTTTAGTTTTTCACAGACATTTATTCAATAGCTATTAGGTATCAGGCAGTGTACTCAATGCTGGGTACAAAGCTGCAGATACGACAGCTCCACCATCAAGTTGCTTTCCAATAATTGATGCAGGATTCCATGAAGGCCCAATATTCAGCTATTCTGAGATCTAGTAAGCTAATAGTATTGTGACTAATGACATTTCTTTATGACTAATAAGTATTTAATAAATGAGCATATATTTGCCTGTGCACCATTTTTTTTAAACTTCTTTTTTAAAAAATATTTTATTTATTTATCTTTAGAGGGGAAGGGAAGGAGAGAGGGAGAGAAATAACAATGTACGGTTGTCTCTTGTGCATCCCTTGCTGGGAACTGGCCTGCAACCCAGGCATGAGACCTGACTGGGAATGGAACCACGATCCTTTGGTTCACAGGCCCGCGCTCAATCTACTGAGCTACACCAGCCAGGGCTGCCTGTGCACCATTTTGATAAACAGTTTTTAGGTTTCATTTTCTTAGAGAAATATTAGTCATGTTTTAAAATTCTTCCTCACCTTACAGCTCTTGCACAGTACTGACCATTTTAGTTCTTAGGGGTGTTGGGCAAAACTGCCTTCAAGGCATTAGAGTTCCCTTTTGTCCATCTGAGCCATGAAAGCAGTACTTGATTTCACCAGGTAATTGTGTTATGTTACCTGCCATTTATAAAGGCAGTGTAGGTCTGATCTTAGTGCTATGAATTATAAATTGGTATTTAAAAGAGAGCAAATAACTTCCAAGGAATAGGGAATTCCAGGGGTAATAGAATGCTGCAACCATTATAATATTACATTTGTCAGTGGTACACATAAAATTCACATCTTGATATTTCATATATTTGTTGTTATTTATAGGAAGATAGATATAAAAGAACAGAAATACAATAGGAAAGGAGCTATTTTAATATTGCCAGTATTCATTTTGAGTAATAGTTCAATAAGGAACTTGAGTTACAGTGGAGACTTTTCTCTCACCTTCATAGTCATACTTTGTAGCAAATTTTTATGCCACTATTAATTACAATTTTGAGATATAGTTAATTAAACCTTTTAAATATATATGTGTGTATACATAGAAACACATACATGCATACATTATATGTACACATTCATATATATCTGCATATATATTTGTAAACTCCAGAATTTATCCATTTAAGATTATTTTCTGTATCCATTAACCACTCATCACAGTCTCCTTATTAATTCTGGGTTCAGAAATGTGTAAGAATAACGGTGGCAATAAGAAGTATTACCTAACTTGATTAGAGTCGTTCAATTGTTTTTCAGGAATGCTTTTTAAATGCCTACACCAACTAAACAGGATTTCTAATGTGTGTGTTTCAAAGACTTTATGAGTTATCTAATTTACTATCCATTAACACACAGAGTTTCTATAGCAACCATATAAGAAAATATAGCATTTGTGTTCTAGCACTTAAAAAAGAGATATGCTCCATAGGAACTAAAATAAATTTAAAAATTTATAATAACTTGTTTCTCAATGAGTAGCATACCATGTTATACACACAAATGGAATTTCATATTGTCCTTCTGGGAGAATGATTATATCTGTATTTATCTCTATGCATATTCATATATCTATATACAAGGCCACTTTCAAAGTAAGCTAGAGGATGTGTGCATTATGGAAAATTACATGCATTACTAAATAAGTGACTGCTATTCTTCATCAAAAGTCTCTCCCACTGTTATTTCTTTTTATTCAGAAGGTAAGATTATTTTATTCATTTATTTGCTTTCTGAGACTTCATTTTTTAGAGGAGTTCTATGTTTACAATGAAATTGAGAAGAATATATAGACTTCCCATAGACACATTGCTCATACACATGCATAGCCTCCCCCATTCTTAACATCACTCTCAAATGCCACATTTTTTTAAGAAGGATGAACCTACATTGACACATCATAATAACCAAAATATTATAATTTTCATCACAATTCACTCTTGCTCTTGTACATTATATGTGTTTAGATTAGTGCATTACATATATTCACCATGATATCATTATACAGAGCATTTACACTGCCCTAAAACTCCTCTGTACTCTGCCCTTTTATTACCCAGTGGCAATCACTGATCTTTTTACTACCTCCATAATTTTTCCTTTCCCAGGATACCATAGAGTTGGAATCATGCAATTTATAGCCTTTTCACCCTGGTTTCTCTCACTTCGTATCATTCATTTAAGTTTCTATGTCTTTTCATGACTTGATAGGCCATTACTTTTTAAAACTGAGTAACATCCTGTTGCCTGAATGTACCACAGTTCATTTATCTATCACCTAGTGAAGGACATCTTGGTTACTCCCATGCTTTGGCAGTTATAAATAAAGCTGTGTAAACATCTGTGATTAGGTTTTGGTGTGAACCTAAGTTTTCAGATCCTTTGGGTGAATACCAAGAAGAGTGATTGCTCGATCCTATGGTAAGAGTATGTTTAGCTTTATTTTTTTATTTTTTTAATTGCCTAACTGTTTTCCAGAATGGTTGTTGCATTTTGCATTCCTACCAGTGATGACGCTGAGTTCCTGCTGCCCTGTATTCTCATCAGCATTTGGTACTTTGGATTTTGGCCAATCTAATAGGTGTGAAGTGGGAGATTTCATAAATTTACGTCCTCTATGCAATTACTGTTTCACTGCTGTCTCCTAGTCTGTTTTGTGTCTTTCAATGCCCTTATTAGGTTGGTCTCACTATGCCCTCACTAAAAAAGCCACCAACTTCTGGTTCAGAAATGAAGATCTCTTTCTTTTGAAGATCTCAAAGTTGTATTGTGTTCCCAAGTTTCCACAGATATTTAGTCTGTTAACCATTCTTCTAATTTCTTCTGTAGCCTCATGAACCAGACACAACTGTATGCATAAGGCAGATAAGATATTTATTCACTCAAGCACTTTTCTAATGGTGCATGTGCTATTTTTATTTCTAAACTCCTGCCTCCCCTAGTTTATCTTCACCATCTTCCTGATCAACTCAATTATTATAAAAATTTTAGTGAATACCTCTCCTAAAAATGATTTCAACAGTTCTCAATATTCTATCCTAGTCATAGGTTAATGTACTTGTATGTTGAATATAGCTTTGAAAACTAACAGATATATTTCTCATAAATCTATGTGTATATCACTATTGAAAAAGCATGAGGTTTCTCAGAGCTCAATTTATATTAAAATTGAATGTAATATATGTTGACAACTTAAAAGTTCCATTTTAATGTTTTAAATTTTAAATATTTGAGCACTGCCATAAACCCAAAATAAAAAACTAAAACTGTGCCCTGAAGATCACACACATATACTGACTTTTCCCACTTTTACAGGTCAGGCTCAAAACTCTAAAGAATTAGATGTTTCTTAATACTAACTAATGACCACATTTTGCCATGCACAATGTGCACTTTTTTGCCCAAATTTTTGAGGGAAAAATAAGGATGCATATTATACATGGATAGTGCCTGAAATACCTTGTATCTGTTCTTGTGTTTTGGAATTATCTGTTACATAACATTTCTTATACCATAATATGTTTAAAAAGAAATGCTAAAATCCCTTTATAATACAAAAACAAGTATCTAAATATATATAAATAAAAATTGAATTAAAAATTAAAACAAATTTTTTCCTGAAATTCTGGGCCCAAAACATGGATGTGCATTATACAAGCAAAATACAAGTAAAGGAGAAAAAGATGTCTACCAGTTTATCAGCATTTCAGAGGTGTGAGACACGGAGATCCATACGACTGTGCATCATGTCAGATTTAAATTACAAATATCCCTCAAATGTTAATTAGCAAACCTGTACTATTTTATAGAAAGGTAAAACTTGTGAGAAACATATAGATGTCAAAGTATGCCTTTGGCAGTGGAGTAACTTTTTACGCGAAGGCATTGGGCCACCCGGAACGTGTAGGATAAAGAATTGGAGACCACTCGGCTGTCAGAATTATACCGCTGCCAGCTATAGTTTCAATATATACAGCGCTTTAATGACAACGTGTGACTGTTACACTTCTCAGCTGTATTCACACAGAGATCATATTTTTCTTTGTTGTTACCTTAAAATAATGTTAGAGTATAATTGATAGTAACAATAGGAGTTGCTTTGTGAGCCAATAAAAAATATTATTCAAAATTTCAATGAGTTTTCCTGCTGGAAACTCACTTTAAGTAATTTTTATTTTCCAAATAGTTTCTCCTCTTTTAGTGAAGAGTTGCTATCTAAGTCTGGCTGAGTAGTGCTATTAAATTTCTGCACCTGGACATCCTCTCTCTTTTCAATCAAAATGCTTATCTTTGGGGACATGGAAATATTCAGTGTGCCAATAGCAAAAACCATTTCTAAAAATTTGATCCTGTGTTACTCTGAGAAAAAAAAATTGCTTTCTAACTTTATCACACAAAACATTTTTATTCTTTTTATAAGCTAATAAAATGAACTGAAATTGAACCACATAAATCAACTTTACATTAATATAAGTTATCAATTTTTGATCATGTGTAACTTGCGGTGGGAGGAAGGAAGGTCAAATCTCTTGTTAGGCAATAGTCTTGAACCCCAGCAAGTACCTCATAAATTCTCATCCGGCACTACATTTGGATTGTACTCAGAATGCTGAAAATATTTACACCTGTGCTGGTAAATTTACTCTTATGTTATTTCCATTTACTCAATAGGCAATTTTAAATTATTTTCAAACTTTGAAAAACTTTTTTTTTCTTTCCTGGACAATAGTCAAAAGTCTTTCTTTTCCTTGGGTCTGTTTTTTACTGGTATTTGTATTTTTTCCATGACTACGGCATCCTCCTTAACTGAGCCTCTCAAATTATAGGGTTTTGACAAAACTCTCTTAACGTGGAGACCATCCTAGATAAAAATGATCAAGTTCCACTTGTGCACCTGATTTTTTACTATTTTTCCATTGAGATTTCTTTGTGACAATTCACCTCCCAAATAACATATCTGTATATTCCTACTTATAGCTATATGTTTTTCAGTACATTTATTAATCATTTTAGTTATAGAAGTTTTTATACATTTAATCATGATAATCTTGATGTTATGATCTTGCCAGTGTTTATTTCAACGTGCTTCTCATGAGCATCTCCCTTGTACTTATTTTTACTTCGCTGCTAAAAAGTTTTCAATAATTTTGCTGCCACTTAATTATTTTTGAAAATTTAAGTATAGTTGTTTTACAATATTATATTTGTTTCAGGTATACAATACAGTGATTTAACATTTATATATCTTATAATATGATCACCTCATTAAGTCTAGTAATTATCTGTCATCATGCAAATATCACAATATTATTGACTGTATTCCCTTTCACTTTTTTTCACTCATCCCGCACCCCTCTTCCCTCTGGCAACCATCAGTTTGATATCTGCATGAGTCTATTTTTGTTTTGTTGTGTTTGTTTATTTGTTTGTTTTTTAGATTCCACATATAAGTGAAAGAATAGAGTATTTGTCTTTTTTGCCTGATGTTTCACTTAGCATAATACTCTCTAGGTTAATTTGTGTGTTTTATTAAATTGTTGTTCAAGTACAATTGTCTCCATTTTCACCCACCATGCTCCTCCTCCCCACCCATTGCCACCTCCCATCGTCGAACTCCCCCCCTTTGGCTTTGTCCATATGTCCTTCATACAAGTTCCTTGATGCCCCTCCACATTATCCCCTATTATCCCTCTCCTTCCTCCTCTCTGATTACTGTCACTATGGAAGACAGTATGGAATTTTCAAAGAAAACTAAAAATGGAACTGCCTTTTGACCCAGCGATACCATTTGTGGTTTTGCAAATGACATATTTCATTCATTGTTATTGCTGAATAATATTTTATTGCATATATACATCACATCTTCTTTATCCATTCTATGGATACCTATCCATGTCTATGGATGCCTAGGTTGCTTCCATATCTTTGATATTGTAAATAATGTTGCAATAAAAATAGACAGGGCATATATCATTTTAAACTAGTGTTTTGTTTTCTTCAGATAAATACCCAGAAGTGGGATTGAGGGTCATGTAGTAGATTTTTTTTTTTTGAGGAATATCCTCACCATTATATTCTAATGAGAACTTTATTTATGTTATTCTGTAAATCAAACTTCAGATGATCCTATGAACTTAGTTAAACATTAATAAGATATGTGTGGTAGATTAGCAGGTAAATTCTTAATCTGATTGTGACAATACTTAAATTTAGAGATATGACAAAATTTCTGATACAAAAACCTCCAATAAAAAAATAAGTTAAACATTTAATTACTTTTATAAAGGTGAAGATATTTTGATCAGAGGTTTTAAAAAGAATCAAATCTGATCTATTGCCCTTATATTGATCCATACTAATATAAATGTATTTTTCTTTTTAAAACATATTTTATTGTTATTCTATGACAGTTGTCCCAATTTTTCCCCTTTGTCCTCCTACACCCAGCCCACCCTCTGCTCCCATAGTCAGTCCTCACACTGTTGTTTGTGTCTGTGGGTCATTTACACATGTTCCTTGGCTAGTTCCTTCCCCTTCTTTCCACCATTATCCCCCTCCCCCTGCCCTCTTGTCACTGTCAGTCTGTTCCTTGCTTCCATGACTGTGGTTCCATTTAACTTATTAGTTTATTTTCTTCATTAGGTTCCTCTTATAGGTGAGAGCATATGATATTTGTCTTTCACTGACTGGATTATTTCATTTAGTATAAAAATAATATAAATATTTTGGGGTAATAAATACTATAGGTAACTCATGCTTAACAAATGCAAACATAAGATAATAAATACCTTCATTGTAAATCAATATTTTTTGGTTATTCTTTGGGGTGTAAGTAAATTCTTAATTATTGTTCAGCCAGTTGTCTTTTCATTGCTATTGCATAACTCTATAAGATATTTTAAGTTAAAATATTTCTCTGGTTAGAAAAATTTGCAGTTTAAAGAGTAAATTTTTCTGCAAAACAAACAAATAAACAAACAAAAAGAAAAACCCAAAAAACTTGCAGACCAAAGAAAGCTTTATTACAAAAGTGATGATGGTATAAGTGAGCTGATGGATAATCCCATCCATCACCATGAAAGGTTTTATTGACATTTGTTTAAGTAGACTTTTTTTTTCCAACATAGTATTGACCAATGGGTTGCAAACAGATTAAATGGAAAAACATGTTTAATTTTTAAAACTAAATTTTTAATGCATAATGGAACTCATACCAATTTAAGGATTTTGTTTGTCATTTTATGCTTATTTTAATAATATTTAGAGAAGATTTTCCTCTGAAAAATAATTAAAATCAATCTTTATACTAACATCTTTTAAAGATAGTTTATATATAAATTATATTTCTTTATAATAATATTTTCTAATGATCTCATGTTCTTTCATGCTATTAATATTTTCCTTTTACTTGATTATTTTGGCTCTTAGATAGTCCTACCTTTATCAGTTTTCTTCACCCTAGAAATGAATGAAAAATTGACATTATAACCCCTAAACAATTAAACATAAAAATGTTTCTTATTCTCATCAATGTAGCTATCTAGCTAAATTGATGTACACTTTTTTCTCTAAATAAGCTCTCCATCTAAGTTACAATATTTCTGCTGAACATAGTATCTGAAATGGCAGTCTCTACTCTGTTCTAAATAGCTATTTATTCAGATTGGATGTTTTACTAGCAGCAATGGTGGATTTCAAACTGTAGAATGCTCTTTTTTTTTGTCCTACCTAGTATATTTTATAAGTTATTATTTGTTGTTAATATTTCAAATTCTATAGATTTAATATGAAATTAATTTTTCTGTTTATTATACAAATTGGGATATCTGTTATTAACTAGGTTGACTCTAGTGCAGTGTCTACTGAAGCTGATTGGCTGTTTCCCTGTGAGGACACTGTACTTGACCTACTCAAGGGTATTGCTTCCACTTGAGTCATAGATTGACTCCCGTGGGCATTTATCATCTTTGATCCAAAACCTAACTTTCTCCCATTGAGTCCCTGTCTAAATTCCAGTTGCTCTTGGACAACTTCCTGACAACACCTTGAAGCTGGCAATCATTTATGTTTCTGTTCCGTTACCTATCTTTTTATTTACAAGGCTGATTTGGAATTTGGCATAAACATAAACATCATACGGTTTTGCTAAATCACCAATCTCCCAAGTGGATTTTAAATCCATTAAGCAGATGGATCATATTTTGCACCAATCTATATAAGTTGCTTTTCAGTATAATACTGAACCCATAATGATTTTTCAAAGAAAGTGCACCTACTGTTTTTCAAACAGAAATCTATTTTAAGTGAATGTGTATTATACTCTCTGGTTACCCCAGGTTTGAATCTTTCTTCCCAAAAATGTCACGACACTGACTCAGAAAGCTCACAAGGAAACACTTGATTTATAAGCAATCATGTTCCAGTAATTAGTTTTGGTTTCAATCACTGGAGTTAAATATTTGCAAGTAATTTGCAGGATGGGGATCTAAGGCAAAATGAAGAAAATTGATATAAGTATCATTTTTGGAAACAAGAATTTGCCTCTGAGACAGACATGATGCATATGTACCATGGAAATACACTAGATTTTCAGAGATCATGTAATATTCCATGAAAATCATACTTTCATTATGTAGTGAGTGGAATATATATATGATATAAAATCAGGAATGAAAAATTAAGCCACATTGGTCACAGAAGTTCAAAGCCTTTAATTTGAGTTTCAATTCTTAGACTTCAGATTTTACAAATGTAGTTTAGATACTTAAAGAATACATAAACTATATTCTTTAGATAAAAGAATAGATATAAAGAATAGAATGAATATATATGTGTATATATACATATACACATACATACATATATATTTATATAAATTATTAGACTAGCAGAATAAAATATTTTATTTTTAGTCACCCCCAAACTACTTCAGAATTACTCTATTGAATTATTAGTTAATAATTTGGCTTTTATACTCATACAAATGTATAGCTCTATATCTGTCTACTGCTTTGTCCATTATTTGCATAGGAGTTCAAAAATAATCATGGAACTAATAGAAATGACTTTGATGGTTTCACCATATTAAGACACAGTACTGAACTTAGGCTGTTTATCTCTAATCATTTATGCCAGTATAACATTTTAGCTCCAATTTGTATTGTGGATTTATGACACTAATTCAGTTTTTGGAAATAAAGTACTGTTTTAATAAATGTTTCTTGAATTAAATAATCATCATATTGGTTACTCATTAAGAATAAAAATTATTGGTAAATATCTGAGTTGGTAAAATGATTGGTAAAATTATGATTGGCAACATAATTTTTTCCATAATTTTCCTATTATTTCCCTGACAATATGATATTATTTTCCAAATTATTTTTATTTTTATTTATTTTGCTAAGTGGGTTGTCCTTTTTAATCTCTTGGAAGCATTGCAAGTATCCATCAGTAGGTGAGTGTATAAAAATGCCTTGGTACACTTATGCAATGGAATTCTATGCTACTGTAAAAATGAAGGAAATCTTACTCTTTGTGACAGCATGGATAGACCTGGAAAGTACTTTGCTAAGTTAAATAAGCCAGTCAGAAAAAAACAAATTCCATGTAATTTCACTTATATGCGGAATCTAGTGAACAAAATAAACTAACAAAATAGAAACAGTGTAATAGATACAGAGTACAGACGGACAGTCATCAGAAGTGAGGGTGGTTGGGGAGACTTAGTGAAAAAGATGAAGGGATTAAGCAAAAATAAAAAAATCTCATAGACACAGACAACAGTATGGCAGTCACATGAGAGAAAGGAAGGGGTGAAGGGAGGGAGAAGAGGATAAAGGGGAAATAAAGAGTGATAGAAGGAGACTTGGCTTTGAATACTAAACACACAATACAATATACAGATAATGTATTGTATAATTGTATACTTGAAACATATCATTTTATTAACCAATGTCACCCCAATAAATTCAATAATTTTTTTTCAAATAAAGACAAAATATGATAAATTATTAAACACATAGTGGACAGAAAAAAAAGAAAAAAAACCCATGAGGAATAAAAACTTCCAAATAAAGAAAAAACACCATAAGCAGAAGAAAGAAAGAAAGAAAGAAAGAAAGAAAGAAAGAAAGAAAGAAAGAAAGAAAGAAAGAGAGAGAGAGAGAGAGAGAGAGAGAAAGAAAGAAAGAAAGAAAGAAAGAAAGAAAGAAAGAAAGAAAGAAAGAAAGAAAGAAAGAGAGAAAGAAAGAAAAGCAAGAGGAACACATTTACGCTCAATGTGTAGCAACTCATTAGGGATAACTCTCCCAAAATTTTATATAGCAGGTAAGTGCCTCCAATTTTGGGAAGGGGAATGTAGCCTTTGCTGTGGAAAGTAGAATTGCTGAAACACCAAGTGACGGTTTAAAAGGACGCTTTGTTACCAAGCTATAGTCAAGTTCCTCTGAGCATTCTTTTTCACTAGGACTTAAACTTTACTTATTAAAACCTACTGTAGAAAATCAGCACAAATGATTTCATCCAACCCACCTCTCTCTCTCTCTCTCTCTCCCCTCCCTCCTACCCCCTCCCATTCACACACACAAACATACACACACAAGACTTGAAAAACACTAACAGTTCCTAACAGTTCAAGGACATCCCTAGGATGATACCAGGTCCTCTCAAAATGCCTTGAGAAAGTGAAAGGCTGCCAAAAGAATGTACTGTTTGATCCAGGCAGCACTTGAACATAGGGCTCCTGTCTCCCTTTCTCTGTGGGAGGGTAGCATCTGAGTTACATTTTCACCACTTAGCAAAACCAGGTGGCCTAGTACATGGAACAAGACCTTTTCCTGCTTTTTGTGAATTTCTACTTCCCTGACTCTGCTCAGGCCTTCTGCAGCTCCCCCCACCCCTGCCATAATTCCTCGTTATCCCTTTTAAATGCCCAGTCTCCTCTGCTAGAAGATAAGGTGAATTCAGTGCCTCTTTTGAATTACAATAATTTATTGCAATGATTGAATAAAATTTGACCTTACTACTTTCACTAGTGTCCAGTTTGTCTTCGACGTGGCCCACGTGAGAAATGGAGGTTACAGGCAGGTTGTTCACTAGCCAGAAAGGTTGAACAGATGCCCACCTTTGACTGAGTGTTTGACAGGGAAAAAATAAACTACAAGAAATTAGTACTCCAAACCTCTAAACTGAATTAACTATAAGAAATTACAGTCCTAAATTACATAAACAATCTCTTATATAATTAAAGAGTTACATCTCTTTAATTACCTAGAATTTGTTGAACTAGAAGGAAACTACCCTGACAGAATGAGTGCAAAATTAAATACTGTAAAAAAAAGAGCAGGAAAAAATATGAATAAAGATAAAAATAAAAGCCCATTGAAGAAGAAATATCTTTAAAATATGAAGGAAACTATAAAATAGTTATAATTGAAAATTAAAGAGAAAAAATTAGAATGAAAGTATAGGTAATTTAAATAAATCAAACAATATTTCTAAAATGAAAACAGTGACAATATCATGCCAATATTCATTTTCTGTGTCAGCATTATTTCACCACTTTTCTTTCAAGAGATTCTATATTATTTTTTCAAATATTATGATTCTTCTCTCTAGTTAACTGCCTCATAGGAAGCTAATTCAAGCCGACTACCAAGAATAAATCTGAGTAGTACAAGAAAAACCCCACTACATAGCTGATGATTTAGATTGGGAATAGGAATATACAACAACTTGATTCAAGGAAATATAATGGGAAAAGATTCTATGCTCATAAAAAGAAAAAAACTATCTTCTTCAACTGAATTATGTTTTATGTGGATATTCTCTCTATATATTATATACAAAATATTATATTTATAATGCATTGATATGTTATGATATAATATAATATATAAGTATATATTACATGTTACTATACATTATATGTTATTATACATTAGGTTATCATGGGACTTATTAATGCAGAGGAAATGGTGAAACAAACAAATAGAAAGAAATTTGATACTGAAGACATGAGCTGAATGGCATAATAAACCTATCCAGGAGGCTATAGAGTCTGTAAATTTTTGTTATTGAAGGTATTTTATTCTAATTTTCTGTCACCCACAAGCTGTATCCTCTTAACTGACACACTTTAAAATATAAAACTCAGTAGATAGGTGAATAAAATTATGTTACATGACCCTAAAGAAAGAATAAAAATGATGAGAAAAAATAAAAAGGAATTATCATCACAAGTTAAAATGCATAAATAATATTTTACTACATATTATCTTTATAATTATCCTGTTCCTATATTTATATTTACATAATCTCTCATATATAATGTACATGAATACATACCTATATGTATACATACACGTGCATACATGCAGGCATATAAAATCACTCATGTATAGAAATGGCAAACACATTTAAAGCAAAAATAAGGGAACTGAATGATTGAGAAGGACAGAAAATGAAACTGCAAATTTTCATTGGTGGGTATTACCAATTTTTACCTTCTTTGCAAAATGTTCTCAGAATTTAAAGCAAAAATTATTCTTTGCTTTGCTTTTTTTGCCTTTATATTTTTTAATGTTTTATTATCTATACTATTACAGTTTTCCCAATTTCTCACCCTTCACCTCCGCTGCCCAGCCCTCTCTCTAGTTCCAGAGTCAAACCACACACCACTGTCCACGTTCATGGGTCCTTCATATATGCTCTTTGACTAATCCCTTCACCTTCTTTCAATCAGTCCCCACTCTGTACTTTACTTTTTCTCAATTAATTTATTCTTCTCTAATAAATGTCCCACACCCCAACAATAGCACACACCGCTTATTTTATCATTTCAAATAAAAGTTGTTTGGGAATGGAATATGTTCGTATTCACTGAAAATATTTCATTTATTTAAACTGCTTTATTTGTTTATATATGATTAATTAATTAATTATTCCTTTGTGCAAATTAATCTATTTCCCTTATTGATCAATTATGTCTGCATTCTCTAAAATAAATAGGTATATAAAAACTTAATGTTAAGGAAGAAGAGTTATATAAGTTCAGTATATAATCATTTATACAAAATAATTATATATTATAACTACAGGTATATTCCTGATATTAACACATGGATGGTGATGTTACATGTTAACTCAGAAATATGATTACTCTAGAGGTAATGAAGACAGTAGAATTCAACAGGAAAGCAAAAAGGTATTTGAAAATCTTATTTTACATAGAAATACATACATAAAGCAAAAAATGAAACTTTCAACCTTTAAATATTCTGGCTGAGGGATATATGGGTATTCATGATATCATTTTCTACTACATATTTTTTCTTTATATATTTAATTTTATTTGCAAGCAACAGAAACTATAATAATAATTCCTACCAAGAGATCTTCTTAATTAACTCTGTGAAAGATTAGCTTGATCATCTTTTTTTATTACATACTTCTGAATTTTATTATTGTTCAAGTACAGTTGTCTGCCTTTTCTCTCCACCTCTCCCCCCACCCCAGCAATTCCCATTGCCCTCTCCTGTTTCCACACCCACCCCTGTTACTGTCCATGTGTCCTTCATAGTTGTTCCTGTAAACCCTTCACCCTTTTCCCCCCATTATCCCCTCTCATCTTCCCTCCAGTTACTGCCAGGTTGTTCTTAATTTCAATGTCTCTGGTTATATTTTGCCTGCTTGTTTGTTTTGTTGATTAGGTTACAACATAAATATTGTGAAAAAGATAAATACACAAACAAGAGTTATACATTTTGGGGCAAAAGTAGGTTTTCAGTTCTGAGTATGTGAAACACAGAGGTCATTCTTGTATTATTATTTATTAATTATTGTATTATTTTTCAATACAAACAACTGTAAAACTACTTTTGCCCCACCTTGTATTGTACAAGTAAATTCTGCGTCCTCCTTGGCTCCCTTGTGTACTAGATAGCAGGGTTGCAAGTCTACTGTCTACAAATAACTAGAGAAGTTGTGTAGATAACCTCAGTTATTTAATATTTCTGAATCTCTAACTCATTATTAATAAAAGCAACACAACAATAACAGTGCTTGCCTTGTATAGTTGTTTTCAAAATGAAATGAGACAATAAATATAAAGTTCCAGAAATATAGTAGGGAATAACCAAATGTTAGTTCTTATCCCATCAATAAATATCCAGTTTTTTTTATCACATATTCCAGTTGACAGAAGCAGATTTGCTTGCTGTCACCCTTAATCATCTGCTTAACCAATTACTCTTAAACTATTCTACGATAATTATGATCTTCTGCATAAGTGCCATAACACTTCAAAGTTTTCTAAAAGCTCCATTAACCAGAATTCAAGAGTAGTAATATTTAAAGTATTTGTTATATTGTATAGGACTATCTAATAGGATTTAGGTATATTAACTTTTTTATTTTTGTTGGTGTTTGAATACTATATATCTTTATCTGCTCATATCCATTCTAGAAATTTTACCTCTATGTTTATATTAATTTTAAAAATTTTACCTCTATTTAAATTAAAATGTTCATATTTCTGTTTATATTATAAGCTGCACACCTCCTTTTAAAACAATAATTAAAAAGGAACTTGGCTTTTGATAATGGGTTTTTGTTATGGTAACTGTAACTTCTTTTTTCCTGTGAAATGTTAAAGTTAGGGCATTACAGAATGCCAATAATATTCAATAAAGCAAATAGATTTTGAAAATTGCTTTACCTTTGAGAATTTGTCCTGTTTCAGTCTGATATTCTTTGGCTGATATTTAATAAGATGATGCCATGGTATAAAATAAGAGGTAGAAAGTATGTAAGAAGTGGGATCCAATATTGCATATTAAGTTACTTTCCTTCTTATAGACCAATTTTTATTTATAGTTTGATATATAACTGTTACTTCATGTATCTTTCAGGAGAGGTAATATTTTGACAAGGCAGGAAATTGCACACCAAAATATACTTTTTCAACACACACATACCTACACATGTAAATACACATTCCTTGTCTCTCTTCTATGTTTGGAAATTGATCACTTAGAGAAGAATAATTTTCAAATATTTCTATTAGATGCCACCTAAAAAATAAAAACTTAAAAACAAAATGTGCATTGTATTTGGGAAATTTAGATTTGTAAATCTACTTCCTAATTTTGTAACACTCACAGTAGTCTGTATCCCATGGCTTTTTAATAATTGTAATCTGCCTTGCCCCCTGTGTTAGAGATATAATTATGGTAACAGCTTTTCTACACAGGCACCATACATTGCCATTATGAAGCTAACTTCATTTAATTAGCGTCATGAAGTAAATTAGCAGTTATAAGGACTGGTGGGTACAAGGGGATCTCCATTTTCTCACCAATTACTTAATCCTCAGTCAATGTTGAGATTAATGCTCACTGAATTTCCATAGCAAGATCACCATCACTTCCCTCAGATGTTGTGATTCAGCATTTGCATGGCTTTAGAACAAACTGTTCTCTCCGGATGCTCAGAAGTTAGGATTATTGAAACCACGTCATGCCCCTGGCTGGAAAGACACAGGAATGCGGAGACAAGGCCCGTGTGAATGCATTCCTTTTTCTTTCAAAGCAACATGTTTTTAAAACAATTTGGAAAAGAGTTGTACTAACTAGGAAGGAAAAAGGCAGGAGGATATTTTTTTAAATAAAAGGAAGTTTCCAGATTTTAATAGCATTTTTGTAAGAAGACTTCATTTATGCCTAATGTTGGGTAGAAACACATAAAAATTAAATATATTATTATTTATACCATCATTGGGCTTATAGAGAGGTGTGAAAATAATTAATAATTTTGTGTTTGTGTGTATGTGCTTGGAAATTCATTGTGTTTCAACTTTTTTAAGAATTATTTTTAGAGCAGCAAAATTTTTAGTTTTAAGCAGAATTATCAAAACCACAGAGCATCATAAACTTGATAAATATTTAAAATGTCACCTCATTTTGTTATTTCAACATAAGTTAATTCTATAGATATATAACAAAAATCTATAAATGATTTCCAATTCATGGTTTTATGATCAGAGTCTACAACTAATAATTCAGCCTCCAGAAATAAATAATGAATAAAATCCTCCCAAAGCATTGTAAAAAGTAATTGAAAAAATTCTGTTGTCTACTTTTCCTCTGGTTCTTGACACATGCTGTGTCAAATAATCTATAAGCACTAAATATCACACGTGTGGAGAGCAGTCCACATATGTGAAAAGTGAAAACTATACCCAAACATTTTACTGCTCATCAAATGCGATGGAAAAGCATTCAGTTTACGTTACTTGTTTGGTGTTCCCTCACCCAACAAGAACTTAAATTTTGGATCTATATTGTGTGCTTCATGGATCCTTCAGTCATCAATTTCTACCGGATGCTATGCTGATCCTTGAGAAACATCACCTAGCACCAGGAGCATTTCTGTAGGCCCAAAGAAGTTTCTGCCATTGTTAGAAGCAAGCTGGTGAAATGTAGCACATACTTTTCAGAGGGGCTAGGTTTCTGTGACCCTTCACATACTTGGATGTTCCGGCCCTCCATAGTTGTTGCCCAATCTCTCAGGGACAAAACCCAGTACTAACCTGCCTCATGCCTCATTCAAGTCCTTTTGGTCTCCATTCTGAGCATCTCTATTCCAGTGGGGCCAGGAGAGCACAAGAGGCCTGCTGTGAACTTACACAAGTTCCTTAGCTTGCCAGGACTAGTAGGGAAGCCTGCAAGTCTACACCCACTTGAAGCCTTTCCCTGTAGCCTTGGAGGCTAACTCTCTGGATTATACATGGGTGTTGCCATTGCTGTCTTCAAACCTGATGTCTCTGGTAACAACTCTGGGAGTACAGATAGCACACTGATGTGAGTAAGGAAATGCACCCTTGTGAGGCAAATGTTGATCAATGAAACGTGGAAGTCAAAGAGTAAATTCTTCTCCCATCATTTTCCTGGAGAGATTCTTTTGAGACATATTTGTTATGGGGTCTCTATGAAGATAACCTTCTAATTTTTACTTTCCCTTTTTCCTCAGTCTTGCTTTCCTTGGAATCTATGCATAATAAAATATAAAGCATTTGATTCAATTTCTCAGGTACATGAACCAACTATCTGTCCATATGAAGAGAGTGTTTAGGTCTCTGGCTGGATAGCTAAAAATCAAAGTCAGTATGTTGGTTTGTGCCTGTTACCATATTTTCCGACTATAAAATGCACCCCCCTCAATTTAGGAGGAATAATGGTTACAAATGCTGCTGTTGAGTTCTGTTTACACTTACATTGGTGAAATATTGTTATTTATGTTATTGAATATTTTACCACATTTTTGCTTCAAAGTTTTTTTCCTATTTTCCTCCTCTAAAACCTAGGTGTATCTTATGGTCTGAAAAATACAGTACTCACTGGGAAACGCCCCATCTCTTTAGACAGATCTTAGCTACATTTATATTACTTCTGACTTAGCTGTGCTTCATTATTTTGCTTTGAAGCACATGATAGCAGGAAGCAGCAAACTTCAAGAGGTACTGGGGCATTTTTACATTGTTGCCTTTATGAAAGGAAGGTTACAATGAGGTAGCAGGGAAAGAAGAACTAAAAGAAGTATAAGCATGCCTAATATTATGCGAAGAGTCCTGGACACTTTAGCGTATTTTGGAGACATTTCTACTGTAAAACACAATATGAAGGCTGATTTTATAATAATGGCCTTGATTATAAGGGAAAATTTAAATTATGTTTACTATATTCTATGTTAAGAAGGCAGGCAAGTTCCTTGGAGAAGTCTCAACTAAACAACTAAAATAAAAAATATCTTGATTCTTAGATTTGAGCTAGATACTCTAACAAAAATGGCCATGTATAACATTTTATTTTCTAAGTTTCCCAACCATATTTAATTTTGATTGTCTAAGGAGACCAATATTTCTATATGCCAATCTGAAAATATGTAGATGAATACTCATAGTAGCTAGGAAAGATCGCATAGTGATACAGCAACTGTTTCTTTCAGCTCTGGCTGTTTGAATCAGATCAATATTTCAAGTATAAACCACACACACAAAAGAGAGAAAATCTGAATAGACCTGTAAGAAAGAAGAAGGATTAGTAATAAAAAATGTGATGATGAAACCTGAAAATGTGACAATGTGATGATGATGTGAAGGATTAGTAACAAAAAATGTGATGATGGTGGCTTCACTACTGAATTCTACTAAGCATTGAAAGAAGAACTAACACTAATCCTTCTCAAACTTCTCCATAAAATTGAAGAGAAGGGAACACTCCCTACCTTATTCTACGAGGCCAGCATTACCCTGATGCTAAAGCCAGACAAATAAATGACAAAAAGGGAAAATATGGGTATGAAAACCCTTAACAAAAATACTAGCAAATTGAATTAACAGCATATTAAAAGAATTATATACCATAATCAAGTGGGATTTTTCCCCTTGGAGTGCAAAGACCCTTCAATCTATGAAAATTGGATAATGTAACATAGCAGCATATTAACAAAATGAAGGATAAAAATCACATTATTATCCCAATTTATACAGAAAAAAATGTTTGACAAAAGTCAACACTCTTTCACAATAAAAACATTCAAAAACTGAAACAAAATTATTTTAACAAAATAAATGACACATGAAAAACACAGCAAAATTTATACTCCATAGTTCCACTAAGATCATGAATAAGGCAAGAATGCCCTCTTTCACCATTTCTGTTCAACATGTAACTGGAAGTTGTAGCCAGAGCAAGTGGTCAAGAGAAATAAAATAAAGGTATCCAAATCAGAAAGAAGTAAAACCATCTCTGTTCACAGATAATGTGATCTTGTATGTGGAAAACTCTAATGATTCTGCCAAAAAAATAAAATAAATAAACACTATTAGAATAAACAAATTCAGCAAAGTAGAAGGATACAAAGGAGGATACAAAAATCAGTTGCATTTCTATAGGCTAACAATCAGCTATCTGAAAAAGATAATAAGAAAACAATTTTGCTTATAATAGCTTCAAAAAGAATAAATATTTAGGAATTAAGTAATGTAAGAAGGTGTAGAATTTTACAGTAAAAACTATAAAGCATTTCTCAAAACAAAGATATAAATAAAGGGAAACACATCCTATGTTTATAAATTAAATACTTAATAATTCATAATTGTTAAACTTTTCCTGAAGCAATGCACAGAATTAATGCAATTCCTATAAAATCCCTAATGACTTTCTTTTACAGAAAAAGAAAAACCCTCCCTAAAAATTATTATGTAATCTCAAGGAACTTCAACAGGCCAAAACAATTCCTGAAAGTTCAAAGCTGGAAGACTTACACTTCCTAATTTCAAAACTTAATACAATGCTACAGTATTCAAAACAGTGTGTTACTGAAAAAAAGACAGACATATAAAACAATGGAATAGAATGGAGAATCCAGAAAAAAAAAAAAAAAACCTTGCATATGTGGTTTAATGATTTTCAATTTAGGGTGCCAAGACTGATGGGGAAAGTTGGTCTTTTCAACAATATGTGCTGGAAAAACTGGACACGCACACGCAATAGAAAGAACTTGGTCTCTCACCTAATGCCATACTTAAAAATTAGCTTGATATGTATCCAAGATCTAAATGTAAAACTTGACATTATAAAACTCTTAGTTATACATAGAACAACACTTCACAATATTGGATTTGGCAATGATTTCTTGAATATGACACCAGAAACACAAGTAATAACAGAAAATGTAGACAAATTGGACTTCATGAAAATTAAATAGTTTGTGCATCAAAAGATGCTATCAATAGAATAAAAAAAAACCACACTGAATGGGAGAAAATATTTGCATGTCATACATCTAATAAGGGATTAATATCTAAATTTAATACCAAAAAGCAAACAACCTGATTAAAAAATGAACAAAGGACATAAAAAGACATTTCTCTAAAGAATATATAAAAATGGCCAACAAGTACATAAACAGATGTTCAACATTACTAATCATCTGGGAAATATAAATTGAAACTATAATAAGATACCACCTCACGCCCATTAGAATAGTTATCATTAAAAAAACAAAACAGAAACTATATGCTGTTAAGAATTGGGGAAATTTTAACCCTGCATGCTGTTTATTTCAATGTAAAATGGTATCACTGCTGTGGAAAACAATACAGTAGTTCCTCCAAAAATTAAACAAAGAATTACCATGTGATCTGGCAATTTCACTTCTTATATGCTCACAAGTATTCAAAGCTCATAGGTATTCTATGTCCACAGCAATATTATTCACAATAGCTAAAACATAGAAGCCACCCAAGTGTCTATCAGTGGGTGAGTAAATAAACAAAATGTACCACATATATTATATATTTGCATATATTATACATATTATATATATGTAAAATAGCATATCATTCAGCCTTAAAAAGGAAGGAAATTCTGATATATACTACAACATGGATGAACTTGAGGACATTATACTAAGTGAACTAAGGCATCCACAAAAACACAAAAGACCTTATTATGCCAGTTATATAAAGGACTCAGATTAGTCCAAACCATGGAGATTTAAAGTAGAATGGGGAGTGCCTGGGGCTAGGGAGAGGGGAAAATGAGGAATTATTGTTTAATGGGTATAGAGTTTGTTTTATAAAATGAAAAGCATTCCAAATATTGATAATGGTGTTGACTGAACAAGAATATGAATATACTAAATATCTGTGACCTATACTTAAAAATGCTTAGGATAATAAATTTTATGTGCATTTTACCAAAATTAAAAATGGAAAGAATACATGAGATATGTATGAGGCAGAAATTATTATAAGCATCTCAATTAATTTTACTAGGAAACATTTAAGGTAGATTTTAGAATTATTAACTGATAGGGAAAGTGGTACACATTGTCCAAATTCACACAGCTGGTACATGAGAAAGCTTGACTTGAACATAAGCAGTGGCAGCAAACCTGTAATTTTAATCATCATGTTACCATCTGTTCTTGACAGTGTAGGTAAGGACAAAAATGTCCTTATGTGAAAGTTTTAGTTTAAATTTTGAAGTACAAGTGTAGTGCTTATATCTCTTATCAAGATGTCTCCTTGTGACCAGAAAAGATTTGAGCTTTTGTTCTCAAAGTTGGCAAAAAGGTTCAGAAAAACGGACATTTAAGAGGATGAAGAGAAGGGTAAGAAATGGATGAGCAGTGTTGACTAGAAAGAACTGTGTTTGTGGAATGAGCTTGTCCTGTGCTTTTAGAGGAGTGAGCGCACATTGCAAATCTGAGCTTCACGTCTGAATCCCTGTCCAAGTTCAGGCTCAACTTTGTTCCAGCCCTGGTGCTCAGTACCCTAATACATGTGACTTTATGTCTCACGGTGATTCTGTGTTAGGAAAACAATTATTTATGTATTTCAATAATGTTTTATATTATCAAGAATATCCCAACTTTAACATTTTCTCAAAACCATTTTTACATTTTTATATGACTAGATAATGATAAAACATTGTTAATTTTGTTGGACTTAGTTTTTTCTGATTTTCTTTGGGTAATTTTGGGTTAGGTAATTTTATTGAAATTTTGATTTAATGCAATTCATTAGAAAGAATATATTTATAGTTAATTCATTTTATCATTATCTTATTATAATTTATATCTCTCCATGGAAAATCCTCTTAATGAATTTATACTATCTCTTTTAATTTGAACGTAGTCTTATGAAATGTGCACTATTTTTTTCTGCATATGCATTTTTTCTCTCTAAAAATTATATATTCTTCATTCAGTTATAGGAATCAGGGATATTCCCTTTACATCACTAGGAGACTGGACTGGGTTTATTACAAGTTAGTTACTCTTGGTAAACCTAGGCCACCATCTTCTTTCTACAGCACATAAAGTGTTTTTCCACTGATGGGCCACCTGGTACTTAATACTTTGAAGAATCCAACACCTTTCTCCTAGCCTGCCCTCCTTAGCCAGAACCTGTCAGTTTCTGCCTAGGGTTTGCAAGGCTTATTTTTCTTCCTCAAATAACAGTAATGTGCTTCTTTTATTCAACAAGTGAAAACAACAATTATTTATACATCTAAATTTAAAATTTACATCAGTCTGTATAAGTGTTGGCTTACCATTTGTCATGATCAGTGTATATAGGAGCTTGAGGGAAAACCTTTCAATCATCACAATTAATGCAATACTATTAAGCCACTGTCATATTGGAGCTTGTAGTATGATGACTCTAAGAAGTATAATTATCTGTAAAATCTATGCCAGAAAATAGAGTAGAACATTTCTACTGGATTCATACTGACCTTCCACATTAGAATAAAATAGGCTTATGATTTATTTCAACACCAATTAGGTAGAACTTATGAGGAATGGCTAGCCAATTAGAATAATATAGAAAAGTGACCCTAAAGGCTATTCTTGTGCTTCAGATGTAATTCAAAATGTTGTTCATAATCTACAAAACTCTGTCTTATGTTGTAGTTAATTTAGATTTCAAGATGAATTACAGAATGGAAATAATCAGCTGGATCATTCAAACATAATCCTTTGTATTTAATCTACTTTTATAAATTGTTTTTCTGATTAGATAGGACTTTATAGTAAACATATGATTATATTTTATAGTTATTAATTTTAAAGATTCAGTAATACTTCGTAAGGTAATTACTTGCAAATGACACTTTGTTAAGCTGCAGTGATAAAAAGCACATTAACATTGTTATCAATCAGCTATTAAATTTGGACTTAAATTTAAACTTTTAAGTTCAAAGAATTAACAACTTTTTTACTAAATAAGTAAAAACACTACTACCAAATTAAATAAATACATGTTTCCTATTAGAAATAAATTTAGTAGTAGTAACAAGTATAGTAAAATTTTTTCTCTGTAGATTTCTAACTCAATCTAACAGATGTAGTTGTTAATAGTTTATGAGATGATCTATCTACATCAGTATGAGCTTACCTAAATCACACAAATACATTGTCAAAAGGTAGATTCTGTCACCAGCTAGAAACATGATTGAAAAAGCACTTAAAATGCAGAAGAGTTTTAGAAAATTCACTTACATAAGAAAACTTTGACTTTTGTTTTAACACATTCTTTGCATTTATAATAGGGATTGGGGGACAGAACTTTAAAAATTATACCTAAATTAATAATGTTGGAAATATAGTTACTTGTACAAGATGTTCAAGTAAATTCAAATACATTTCTTGTATTTGAAAACTGAGCATTTTGAAAAGGATATGTGATAACCAAAATACCAATTTATGAATTTAGGGAATTGTTGTTTACACCAATAAACTGATACCACTAGGATCTCATCTATCAATATTGTGTTAGTAGCATGTCCAAGTCTTGTTATTTGATAATTTCTGATATTTCTCTTCCATTCCCTTCTCTTCACAATTGTCCTCCTCTCTCCTGCTCTTGCCTACCCTTCTCTTTTCTTTCTCACTTCAGTTGAAACTCTTTACCTGCTATATCTCCTAATTCAACTCTTGAGACCCTAATCTCTGAAACATGTATTGAACTTCTCACAGTTCAAAGGTGACTTATTCATAAAGCATTAAATAGATAGAAAAATATTTCTTCTATCTTTCAATAGATTTTTCTACCTCTTGTCTAACAGGCATTGCATTTTGCTCATTTATGTACGTCCCTGTTCATTTCCCTGACCAAGAGACACCCTGAAAGGCAGGGCTAATGTTCCAGTTATCATGGTATCCTTAGCCTCAGTACAATTTGTGAAACACAGAAAATATATAATGAGTGTTCATTTTGTAGATGGATACTTGTATTTTTAGGTCAATGTTTCCATTTGTTAAATATGTTAATCCTGTTCTGTGTGGGACCTTCAAAAGTAATAAAATAAGGTTAATTAGACTAGAACATGCATTTTCTTCTTTAGAGGTGCCTAGTATAGGTGGGAAGATAGTATATCTAGAAGATACTTTCGAACATATAATATTACTCATCTGAACTAAGAATATCAGAATTCCAGCATTTTTCTTCCCAAGCAGAGAATTTGGGAATTCCTTACATGCCACAATTGTATCAGGGAAGCACCTGTAATTATGTTTACCTTCTTCACATATTTCTTGACATAGCTATTAGGCTATAAAATGTCAGACCATATAGTGATAGTAATAATAGCAACTATGATAGCAACAAAAGCAGCCTTTTATGACTAAAACTGCTGACAGACATTAGACACTGTTTGGATTTATGATTTATTTTTTATGTAGGTATATAAATCTTGCATTTAAATAAACTCTTGACATATGTGCATGATACCAATTTTACATGGTTAGTTTATGAGGAACACTATAGTGCATCTGCATTGCCCTATTTGAAAATCTCGGGCAATAAATACATAGCTAAAATTCATATTCCATAGGTAGACTAGTTTTGGTCATTATCAATACAGAATATTAGGAAATGAAAATAGGTTTTCAGCAGAGCAGTAGAAAGAAACAGCAATGAGATTCTATTTATCAATAATTTTCTACTTGCCAATGTACTAAGTATTAAACTTTTATTTTATGATATTTTCATTTATACTTTTTATTGAGTATTAAACACTTAAATATGTCTTATTTATATCACTTCATATGAAATGAAGGAATACTATCAGTATCCCCATTTTATATGAGAGGAACTAGGTAAGAAAAGCTAAAAACTTTGACCTATGACTTAGCCAGTACATGTCTGGATTAAATTCAAGGCCAGTTCTATTTGTCCGATTTAAAGGCCATGCTATTAATTACTAACTCCTTCACTTTTTATGGTAAAATGAATTCTTCACTGCTATGCCAGAGGTATTTGTTCTGCATTTTTACTATCACCAGAAATTTCAATGTTCTTCTAGATTTACTAGTTAGTTGCTTAAAGAAATGGTAGGCAAAAGATTTGAAAGTTAATTGCAATTTTGTAAAAGGACAGAGAAATATACCTGTCGGAAAAAAACTAAAATAATGCAACATCTTTTCTTTTTCTTATTTATTATGGATCATATTCTTTAAATGAATAGGAAAACAATTTATAAATAACAGCTTCCATATTCTAAGCACTCAATTCGTGCCAATAATTGTGTTAAGTACTTTATCGCTATTACTTCCAATAGTTAAAACATTGCCTCAAAGTAAATTTAGTTTCTTGTTTTACAAATGAGTGAAATGATGCTCAAAGAGATGAAATGATTTTCCCAACAACTGTGGAGCTAGGCCTGGTGTTTGTCAGGTCTTACATACAAATGTCTATACAAAAACAAAGCGTTCATATACTTTCTACTCTAACAAAGTGGAGGAAGACTGCCAACATTGAGAAGTGAATCTTCTGTAGAGATAAAAGGAGGCAGTGTCACTATAATAAGCCGATGCTACAGAAATGAAGATGGCTTTCCTTTTGGATTATGAATATATAGTTTCTACAGATGAAGTGGTGACCCATTTTAAGGGGTGATACTAGAATACTAATTGATAGTTATACCTATCATTTAGTCAACACTTAGATTGTATTCCTTACAGCATAATCTCCATTCTTATATGAGCCTTGTGAGATAAGTGAGTTATATATATTTCTAACTTCGGGTGGTACAAAAAGCTAACAGAGACTTAAACAATTTCTAGATGTTACCAAAAGTAATGCAGTCAATTCATAAATAGAATAAGGATTCAAATGTATCACTGGTTAATACCTTGCTGTATGCTTTTATTTAAGGAAAACATCCTGTTAACAACATCCTGTTAATGATCTCCTATTAATAACATTCTACAAGGTGAATGTAAGTTAAACACAAAGTAACATGTCTGGCCAGAAAATGGAGGTTTTTGAGCCAGATGGAGGGTATCTGGCCCCAGTTAACCAGACTTCAGTCCTACTCAAGAGCCATCACCGACACTAAAATGCTGTGATCAAGAGAGAAATCATATTGGAAATAACTGGTGGGTTGAGGATGAATAGCCAGATGATTTTTGTGCCGACCAAGAGCACGGCTTAGCACTGAAGCACATGTGTCAGAAAGATTGCTCGCTCTAGACCAACTTCTAGTTCTAAGAATGGCTCCGGGTATACTGCCACATGAAAATATCATTTCAGTTACAGCTGCTTGGAGCTAGAACAAACAGAAACTTAACTGTATGTTTCTAAGTGGGTTGTTGTTATCTCAGGAGAACATAAAAATTAAAAATGTATCACATATGTGATAGTCTGTTAGACTTTTTTAGTATAATGGGAAAAATACATTCTGAGTCATAAAAAATGAAGGGGATTTGTGTTTTGACACACAAGTATAACTGTAAAACTGGACGGACGACAAGAGGGAGACTCTAGAGGAAAACTATAGAAATTTGAAATATTTTTTTAATCAGTGACTGGGATCATGACAGAGCAGCCACCCTTTTCATATTTGTGGAGGATGGATTTAGGAGGATTATCTAATATATTTCATGACAGTGGCAGAGTTCGGAAATCTTGATAGGCTTGAATGATGGACTGACATCAATAAAGAAGAACTTGACGGAAATACATATAAGATTCCCCATTTAGATTAAAAACAGGTTATATAAATGTAGATTCAGAGAGTTCTATCTTGAGGTACCTTAGTGAAAAAGACTGGTGACAGAAGCCAACCATGAGGCATAAATAAGAAAAAAATTAAATTCCAGGATGCTTTAAAAACCCTGTTAAATGGAAGTGTTTTTCAAATTGGGGCTCTACATACATTATTGAGTCTTGACTCAATTAGTGGGTCCTAATGAGCACTTTATTTATTTTTATAACTAAAAAATAAGAGAATAGGATAAAATGAATGAATGGAATGAAAACACAAAGAAATAGGAGCGAGAGAGAGTGAGGGAGACTAGATTACCCACTGTATGGGGCAAAGGTTTTTGAGGTCCAATTACTTCTCAATCTCCACTACACAGGCTTGCACATGACACATGAAATACACTCCATCAATGTTATAAAATGAATTATGGTGAAAAATATATTTTTACTACAAGTCATGTTTAAAAAGTTTAAGAGCCATAGCTCTCTGTCACTCTTCATGATCAGGATACGGGAGTACTGGGTGTGTGAAAACTTTGTAAGATATAATAACAAATTATGGAAGCTACAGCTGAAGTTTACCAGGATGGAACTGTCTGATTTAGAAACCATATCATTTTAGAAACTATATAAGCAGTGCCATTTAGCCCCCAAATATTCTGTGACCTTATCTTTACACAAATGAGGAGCATTCAACTGAAAGAACAATCATTTCAACAGATGTTACACTAGGAGGCACCCTATTAAAAGTGTATTTGTATTCTTAATATTGTACACATACCCAAAAAAAGGAAAGTTTTACAAAAAATATTTCCAATAAAGAAATTACTTTCAATAATTTTAACATTGAAATGTCTTGATACTGACTTTTAAATGTATATAAGTTCTTTAATTTGCAAGGATAGGTACTATATGTATTTCCCAAATTTATTTAATATTTAGTTTAATAATTGTTTACATAATTTTAAAACTAACCAATTAAAATAATTAGTTGGTTGGTTTCTTAGTTGTGCTGGGAATAGTGTAACTGGTAGTGAAAAGGAGTTCAGAAGACAACTGCATTATAGAAATAGCATATTAATGATATTAATGTAACCACTTTTCTTGTCTATCTGAAAAAAATAGAAAATTGGTCCAAAAGCTTTGCTCATAATGATGATATTTATCATCAATTCCTATCATCAATAGGAATATCATCTATTTTCTTTTAAAGAGAATAAATTCTTCTTTTGATAGCTTAGATTAAATTAAATTAGATGTTCTTTTTAAACCCAACCCAAATGCTAACTAATCAGTGAAAAAACCAAGCTAATTTTGGTCACTAGCACATAAGACAACAAAACATTGAATGGTATTATTGTGATAACTGTTAGATCAAGAGCTTAACAGTCTCAAATGAAATGGTAAAATATTTTTCAGGTAAATATAAATAATTTGTTGGAGGCAGAATTATATTTCATTATCATTTATTGGTGCATATTTTATAATAATTGTCTTAAAAAACTAAACCAACATTTAAAATTTTTTGAGTATTTAGTTTTTTCTTATTATAAATATAAAGCCAATTTGCAGTCTTTGTAGATAATTCAAAATAGAAAAATTAAAAGAATAAAAATAGTTACTTATCATTATTCAAAACAAACCCATTGCTAATTTTTCAGTGTATATGAGATCTGTCCATAAAGTATCTAGCCACATAAATAAGACAAATAGAGACATTTACTGAAGAAGATACGAGCTAAAAGAAACTTTGTGCATAGGACAATGATGCCTCAGTCCCCTTCAAAGTAGGCACCGTGGGACCTCACCAGGTCTCCTAGAGTCTCTTCCACTGTTCAAAACATTCCATAAAATTCTTTGTTAGAATCACCATCAGCTGTCCCATCATATTTTCCTCAATCTTATTGATGTTCTGAAATCTCTTCCCTTTCAAAGGTGATTTTAGTTTTGGGCAAAGCCAGAAGTTGCAGGGTACCAAATCCAGGCTACAGGGGGGCTGAGTCACCTGGATGATTTGATGTTTTGCCAAAAAATTCTGCAAAAGACATGATGTGTGAGTGGGTGTGTTGTTGTGATAAAGTTGCCAGTCATCAGTTGCTGATAGCTGTAGCTATTTTTGTCACATTGCATCTCTTAACTGATGAAAAACATTGAGATAGTACTCCTTATTAATTGTTTGGCCTGGAGGGGCATACTGTGATGGAAAATGCCTTCCCAATCAAAAAACACAGTTAACATGTTCTTGATTTTGCTGTGACTTTGTTGAGCCTTCTTTGGGTGTGGAGAACCAGGCTACGTCCTTTGGGACAACTGGGCCTTCATTTCCAGATCATAGACATAGACCCACGATTTATCTCCAGTTATGACCTTCTTGAGGAAATCTGGTTCATTGGTTAGCAGTTTGAATCAAATTAGCAACTGAAGCATGATATGCCTTCTGCTTTTGGTAGCAGAAGCCGTGGAACAAATTTTGCCACAACATGTTTCATGCCATGATCCTGGGTCAAAATCTTGGACACTGCAGTTTTTGTAATCCTCAGATCAGCTTCTAGTTCTTGCTCTGTCAGTCACAGATTGATTGCAGCCCATACACCTTCAACATTCTCAGGTGCTCTGCTTGTTGCAGGTCTTCCAGAACATGGATCACTTTCAACAGATTCTCGACCATCTTGGAAGTGCTTGTGCCACACTTTTATTTGCACTATTCTCATAGCATCATCCCCCAAAGCCTTCTGAATCATCCAAATGGTTTCTGTGGAGGAATGTTCAAGCTTAACACAAAATTTGATGCAGATTCACTGCTCTACTTACTCACAGTACACATGATCACTCAATGGCATCTACTTCCCCCACTGACTAGTACAGTGAAGTCCTCATTGTTCACATACCTGCATTCCAGTCCACTCTCCTTGGCTGCCAGGTTACATTGATGTCATGCAAACTGTTCTTGTTACACTAACAATGGCTGGACTTTTCCACCACATTTTCACACATAAGTATTTTAAAATTTGGGATTATATTAAAATTAGTTTCTTGTATATGTATTATGTTCCACTGATCTGATAGGTGATTTTAAAAATACCATTTCTATAACTTTATAAAATATGTACTATTATTTTATTATCTTTATATTTTTTCTTCTTTCCACCCATGAATATAAGTATATCTCTTTCAGATACATAAAAATAAATCTGCTCCTGGAAATGACCTATATGTGCTATAGAATCTCTTATTAGACTTATTAGTAAGTTAATTTGTCTACAAAATACAACAAGATCATATTTTATTGAGATTTTATTTTCCTACAGGAGGTAAAAAGAATGATTAAAATAAGGAAAATAGTAGGATCAATCTAACTATTTTGAAGACTATGCACAACTTTTGGCTAAACCATTTAGGAATTTATTACTCTGTAAAACAGAAATGATAAAAGAAGGTATAAAGTCCATCATAGTCTGAAAATCAATTAGAGATGTAGATTGTTTGACTTACAAGTTTTGCTGCTGTATAGTCATCCACATTCTTCTTGATTATTATTATTTCTATCCCCACTTAAAGTCAATTTTAGTGTGATGTAACATTTTTAGGTTAGACATAATTATATATCAAACATAGTTGAATATTTGCAGTGTATTGTTCAACATAAGGTAGCTTCGGTGATCTTGTGGCTTTCAAATATAAGGTTATATTTATGGGAATCAGAGAAGAAGATACTTTAAATTTTTTTAAAAAAACTTATTACAGATCTGAAAAATAGTCTCTGAAACAATTCATAAATTAACTCTAGTGTAGTCCAGGACTTTGAAAATGAGTAGCAATATACTTTATTGAATTTAAATAAAACTGAAAAATCAAATATTGTTCATTATAAGCATCATTGCTTCAAAATAGAATAGGGTAAAAGATAAGGCTATTATAATGAGGATAAGGAATACTGCTTCTTTAAATACTTATCCATAAATATTTACATGTATGTATACTAAAATACTACCTATTGTGACTTCAATAATTGTTGATAGACTCAATAAACAAAATGAAGGACGGAGCAACAAAGGCCATTCAATTTCACATTTTAACAGAGCTTATACCTGCAATTTCAAGAGAACAAAAGATAAAGTACACCTAGGATTACTTAGTAGGACAATATATTTCAATTGGGGTAAGAAGGAACTCGGAAAATGGTCTTACCTGACTCAGAAACCATTGCCTGGAGACAACAATCAGAAAAACATGGAGAACAATGCTGACAACTGGATGATAACTCAATAGTGAGGAGAGCCAGATACACTGCATCTAAAGGAGTGCATACAACACTAATGATTTCTTTTTAAAAAGTAAATGAAGAAATTTCAGAGGCTGAGCTATGAGAAAGTGTTTTACTTAGCCTGTCTTCTGTTCCAAGCATTGTTTTAATACATGGGTGGTACAGTAATACATTAGATGGACAAAACCCTTATTTTTGTGAAAATATTTTTGGGCAGACGTAGCTGTGGAGACGTGAAAGCATTTGGGAGAGGAGAATACAGCTAATAAACTACTAAATTACTACTTCAAAGATCAAACAAACACAAAGAAGCAAAATAATTTTAAATAGTGGTAAGTGGAGGGAAAAAAACAAAATGGGTTAGGAACAAGAGAAATTTGTTCGGAAGCTCAAACAATGTCTTGTGAAATGAGCATTGTAACTGGTTTTGTAAGCACAGTCCAGCTTGACTTTAGTTGCACGCCAATAATTAGGGACTATGCTCTGGGAGTAATCTAATGTGGTGAAAATGAATAATAAAATGAGTCACAGAATATATCCTGAACCTTTTCAGGTGGTTATTAAGTATATTATGTATCCTAAATCTACTCATCCTTTAGAATGTATTAATGTACTATCTGGATGCAGAGCTATGTGTAAAGAGGAACACTAGCATTTTAATTTACTTGTTAAAATACTGGATTTAAATATTGATCTGTGGCCTTATTTGAAATGTTTCCATTTTTAATAACTCAGATTTTATTCTTTATTATGTACTATGATCTGGGCACTTGAATAAGATTCTTTAAAAACACAGTGGAATGAAAGCTCTTAGGGGATTTTTAAATTATTAGAAATGAATGATTACTAATGTTTTTAAAATCACAACACCATAGGACAAATAGATAGTATTGTAGATATTTAACTGAGTTGTGATAAAGGGAAACTTTGAGGTATTTCATAAATGTGCAGAAGGGTATATGACATCTGAAATATGTCTGAGGTGTGTGATATGTGGTCAGGCAGGAAACGCATCCAACATTAAGCGTGGGCATTTGAGAGGTGCATAAGAATCAGTCACAAATGCATAACCCTGACAAGTGAACGTGCCCATCAAATAAGAACTTTAAAACCCCTATACATGATTTATGAAGTAATATTTGTTCCTAAAAGTAAAACATAAACATAGACATTATAGATGCCAATTACTAATGCACCTTAAGTTTTACTTAATTATGTGTTCTAATTATGCCATTTCATGTATGGTACTTAATTAGATAATTACAATGGGACTAGAACTTGCTTCTACATAATAAAACAACATGAACTCATTTTAGACATAAAAAAACAATATATAACCATCCAAGTTTTTCCCAAATAAAAATAATGGTATCTTAGAAAGAAATTAAATAACATGGTACAAATAAAGATAATATTTTTCCCAGGACTCTGTATGGATCCAGTTTCGGTAGAAACACAAAAATTAACTACTTCCCACTGCATACATTGTAGAAAATCTGACAGTCTCCATAATTTTATCAGTGATATTATCTCCATAAAGATTATCAATCACTTTGTCATATGCTCTTTGAAAATATATTAAAATTGTGATGACCCAAAATCAAGAAAGAAGGTAAAGGAAATATGCTTTAAGATACCCTTACAGTTCTGCATACCAATAATGTGCCTCCTTTCCCCTACTAGTTAAATCCCTGGAAAGTATGAATAGAATAAGTCAATTTTCATAGAACACTGAACAATATTAAATATGATGATAGAAGAAACTACTGAAACATAATTTCAAAATATCTAGGCAACTATTATCAACTGTTGCTGAATTCATCAAGTTAATAGTTGGTGAGATACTTAATAACAGATCAGGCTGGCAACTCCTGAATCTAATAATCATTCTTAAAAATCACTAAAATGAAGACCACTACATTTCATGTATTACCCAATGTCAGACAGTATTAATTACACACACCACAAGATATTCCTTAGGAAAGACTAACACAACAAAACAACAACAACAACAACTGAACCTAACTGCTAGATTATGGGCAATATACAGGATAAAGGTGCATGTTAAACTATGCTATGATGTTGTAATTAGCCAAATTCAGGGAAGCAGAGGGAAGGGGAGGGGAGGGGAGGGGGAGAGAACATGGATGTGACAGAGAAACATGCATTGGTTGCCTCCCATAGGTACCCTTACTGGGGATTGAAACTGCAAACTAGGTGTATAGCCTAAGTGGGAAACTAACCCACAACCTTTTGGTGTAGGGGACCACCCTCCACACGGCTGATCAATCCAGCTGGGGTCCTAATGAATAGTTTTACCGTAAGGGGAATTGTGACATTTTGAAAGGTAAGAATTTTTTTTTTATTTGAAAAATAATTCCCTATGTCCTCAAAGAAAATTAATTTGATTTTAATGAACTTGAAATAAAGCCTTCACAGTAGAAAGAAAATGAAGATTACTTAATGAAATTTTTCCTTTAAAAACCATTTTCAAGTAATAATAATAAAAGGTGACACAGAAGCAATGGTCTTTATACGTGGTTCTTGTGCAATGTTATGACACTATCTTAGCAAAGGGCAAATGCCTCCACTTATTCTGTGGAATTTGCAAGGGCATAATATTTCTTGTGTCTCAATAGCCCCATTTCTCATTTCATGCAGAAGAGGAAATTAGGCAAGAGGAAGAGATAATGTCAAATCAAGTCATAAAAAATTGGTATGGCGGTAAAAGCAGAGAGAATAGGGGCATTTTTACTCAAAATTGTGGGTTTTGCTGAGATCCTTTATTTGCTCTTCCGGCAAAAATTAGAAAATGGTGAATAATTACATTGAGCAAGTAGGCAATTACCTCATCTATAAGGTAAAAATCAACTGGGGTTGTTACTGCTTTGCCCTCACAAGTGTGCACTGTGTTTACAGCAACAAGCACAGCTGATACCGCCATTGTTTCTAACATTCTTTGTAAGTCAGTTTTAAGGGGAGAGGTAAATATGTGAGTGGCTACCTCAGAAGAAATACTTAATGCTTGCTTTTATGTCTGCACTAATTTTGTCCTGTAGTTATCTTTTCCAGGGAATTGCTGGGAATTGAATTACTTTGCTCTGAAATTAACCCTGAAGGGTTACACAATTCTTGGGCAAGACTGGCTGGTAGCTTATTAGCATAGAAAAAGATATCCACCTACAGGAACTTCAATTTGCAAGTAAAACACTGATGAATGAAGCAATAAAATGGTCTGAAAGGCTGTTTCCTATCCACAGGGAAACACTAGGGACAAGTCTGCTGAAGTTTTATGCTCATATAAAATGGGGTCCAGCAAAGGATCTAGTTTTATAGCCTAACAAATTGGTGCCAACTTATTTAAACATTCTAACAGCGGGGGAGGTGGGGGGAGGGAGAAAAGTGAAAACTGTTCAAGGACAATCTGTTTAGAAGAGGCCTGAAATCATTAAAAATGTATTCAATGTGAGATAATTAGTAGAAATGCAATCAACACTGACTTACCCTCAGAGACATGAGTTTAACAAAAGTGACGATAAACAGTGACTGTTAGAAGCTTCTGCAGAGCACCTCATAAAGATAACCGAACAAAAGACAATGCCCCTGAGAGCTGACAACTGTGGTGGACCCCAGCTGCAAATGGAGTGCAACCCACACTTCTATCTGGCTGTGTTTTGGGGAACCCTGACTTGACAGTTGCCAAGCCAAGTTCTCAGAACACTTAAGGAGACAGACAAAATGGCAATAGCTCTCCCTGGGAGAGAAAGGATCAATAACAAACAATACCACCCCCTTTCCCGTGCATCTTGATTTGAAACAAAAAGAGACAATGTAAATTTTAGCTTCCTCTCTTGACCAGGTATCACAAAGGTCTGGGAGAGATGACTTTGGTAAAATTACTCACTCTTTGCTAGCTTCTGCCAGTTCTGCCAGGTTCCTGTCTACAGGCTCTGGAGCAGTGGATGTCCCAGAGGGTATTGTCCTAGTCACTCTGGTGACTAAGAGAAGGAAAGATAAGTCTTTCTCAACCCTTTACAGAGAGTGCTTGAATAGACTCCTTTTTCTCTAGGGTACCTCATGAATGGATTAGGTCACCCAAAATGGTTAAATTTCTCCAGTGGGGTTACTGTAATTAAAAATTATCTTGGGTAAGGTTAACCTACTTATTCAAACTAAGAACAAATTTTTATTCACCTGAGGCCTCACACTGAATTGTCCAGTTTAGGTGGGACCCAGTCTGACTCCCCAGTTGCCAATCAGACCCTGTCCCATCCCAAAACTGGTTGGACTTAGAAAGTGGGACCCAGTTCGACTCCCCTGTGGTTTCCAGACTCTGTCTGGAAAAATAAATGCTCAGATAAAGTCTGAAAGCTGTCGACTCTCATGCTGCAGAGCACTGAGCTAGGATTCAAGAACAGGGAAGGACTCACCCACCACCTCCAGAAGAGGTGAGAAGGCTGAACTTGTGTGCTCAAGAGGTACTTAAGCCTGGTTGTTTGTTGCTTCTGGGTGCCAACAGGGGCCTCCTTTGGTTTTCTCTTCTGATACTAGAACTGTGAAAAGATTAACTAAGGTATATTAAATATTTTAATAGGTATATTAAACATTTTAATATATTAAAATATTTTGATATTTTTGCTCATGTGAACAAAAATCAATTCACATGGAGCAGCACCAAGCTGGAAGTGGTTAAGAACACTCCAACTACAGAGCTGGGGGAGGGACTTAGAAAGGTAAAAGCAATATAAGCAAATTGTAGATTGATTATAGCTTAAAGCCTAGTTGGCTGTTTGTGATTGGTTGTCTGTAGCATTTTGATTTTCTGACCTTGAATTATTTGTAAGCTTAGATTTTGGCTTGTTTATGTAGGCTATCACAGCATTAGAGACACCTCAGTCTGAGGGTACCCTTGTTTAATTAACTTAACAGACCGAATCCAACATTAGTTCCCCATCACTAACTTTCAGAGCAAGATTCAGATTTTTGCTGTAAGCAATTCAAGTCCATATAAATTTGTAGCCAACAGCATAGGTAAAAATATTTTGAACATATAGATATAGGTGATTATTATACTGTCTATATTTTTGTTGTTGTTGTTGTTTTCTGAATTTGGTTAGCTTTCAAACACCATAAAGTTTAAAAAACAAACAAAAATAGCGCTTTTATTATAATTGTCTGTTAATGTCATAACTGTGACTTCTGAGTGAAAGTGAAACATATTAATTAAAATTATATTCTTAACTAGTTTATTTCACAGGAATAAAAAATCTCATCAAATAAATAGAGGGCAAAGAATAAGAAAATATTTTTCATGCTAATATTGTGTCAGTATTAGTAATTCAATTTTAACTTAGATATTCTATACATAGGCCTTATATAGTAGCAGTTAAAATGATTTCAAAGAAGCAATGATTCTTCTAAAAAATGTAAGTGGTTTATGCACATGTGTTGACATCTTTACTTTAAAATTGCCTTTATATAATGAAGCAATATTTTAATATCCACAATAAAGGCTGTTGAGGGTAGGTGTGATTTATATTCAGAATCATTTGGAGTAATCTCTACATTCATGTTTCAAAACAAAAAACAAACAAACTGCAGAATAAAGAAATTGGAAAATAATTCACAAAGTAAAACTAATTTTCTCTTTTGTAAACTGATGATCAGTTGAGTTATAACATATTTTACAAACATAAGAAGAGATGTTACAAAATTATTTTATAATAAAAAAATGACTGATTCTTTTACATACTTAAAAAGAGAAAGAAAAAACACAACCACAACTATCTAAGGAGTACAATGCATAAATGCCAATAATGTTATTAAACAAATTACATTGTTACTATTTATTTTATTTTTTATGTCTTTTTCTTTTTCACTATATTTCTCTCTGTATTTTTATATTTAGATATTGTCTTTTTTATATAAAAAGACCACTATTTTTATGATGAGTGTTACGTAAATTCATTTGAACATTTTTTTCAGTTAGTAATACAGAAGGGTCTTTAAAACTATAAACACATGAAAGCATATCTTTTGTTATAACTTTGTGGGTATTTTCCAACAGGAGCTCTGGGTAGGCATACAATTTTTTTTGTTATATCCTTCTATTGGTACTATCTATTTTTCTGCTAGATTATTCAGTTCTGACTTTCCACTTTCATGGACCCAAGTGCTCAATTACTATACCTATACAGCCATTAAGATACAAATGTTGAATAGAAAGGTTGGAAGATTCCCAGGCTATCTACACATACTTCCAACTAACAACTTTGGCTTTTGGTTTCTTCTTCCATTTTGGCCCCTTAGGATTTTTTTTTTTTAATTTTAGTTTCTGTGAGCTCGTTGATATAACTGAGAGAATATTTATAATATTTTTATTCAGATGCTCCTAAGTGTCTTTTAGAGGGTTATTTACATTATTGTTTTTGCCATAGTTTAATAATGTCTCACTGTGTGTGTGTATTAGAACATTTTTCCTGACCAACAGAACCAGTATAGAGTTAAATGATGGAAAAAACCCCACAAAAACTTATACACCCTAATTTTATTATTTGTTGAAAGCATACATAATAAAATGGATTATATGATCTACATATAAGAGAAACTTTTTTTCAATTTATGCTTCACAAAGGGTATGCAAATATAATAGCTTCTTCCTTTAGAAATGGTTATGGGGTGGATTCGAGATGGCCAAGGGGTAACTGGAAGCTGCAATAACTTCCTCCTAAAACCAAAGTGGAATTACAACTAAATTGTAGGGAAATCATCATGAATAACCAACTGGACACCAGTTGGAGAGAAGCCTTATAACCACAGACAGACAGAAGAAACCATTTCACCACCACAAGACTGGTACAAAGTACAGAGGTATGAGAGGGCTGGTGGGGCTCCCGCATAAGGCAGCTGAAGTTTGAGGGATACTTCAGTGACCAAGGATTTTCCCCCTGAGAACTGTGGGGTCTAAACCCACAGCTGGGCTCCCCAGCCTCCAGGACCAGAGCCAGGAAAGAAACCCAGATAATAACCAGCTGTAAAAAGTAGCGAGGTTTCTGTCTGCCATGGAGAGACAGCTGGAGACACAAAACCCTCTTACAGAGCCAAAATACAAAATTCCATTTGCAGCCATTTACCCTGGACTCTGGCAGAAGGAGGGCAATGCAGACTACAGATGCATGGGAGAATCTGAGGTTGGTGGCTCTGAGGAAAGAACTGAAGGAACAGCCACCAAGATTCCTGTGTTCAGTCATTCCCTATGCTGCAGAAGCAGCCTTTCTCAGGCAGAGCACTCCCTGCCAAGTGGAATCAGTCAGAGGGGAAGCAACAGCACCACCTGCAGGAATTACTCTCCCCATCCTGTGGAGCTTAAACTGGGCTGCAGAGGAGTACAACTGGAAATTGTCTCAAGATTAAGTTTAACATCTAATGTGGATTTCTGGGAGCTCTGATGCTTTAGCTGGCCTTCCCACAGTCCTGGTGCTAGTAAGTGCTGGACTTGGTGTACACCCTAGTTTTCTCTGCATGCCTTCATGCCTAGAAAAGAGAGACAGAAGATGTGGATAGCTGATAGCTCCAAATAAGTTGCCCAGGGCCAGTCACAGGTAGTGTCTGATAGAGGTTGGCACCAGCATCTTTTCAGATCTACCAAATACATAGAAACAAACAAAAAGACTCAGCCAAAATGGGAAGACAAAGAAGCAGATCCTAGATGAAAGAAAAAGAGAATCTTCCAGATGTATAACTAAAAAAGGGAGGCAAGCAATTTATCAGATATACAGTTTAGAGTAATGATTATAAGGATACTCAATAGCATGAACAAAGACAGAAACAGTAAAAAGGTACCATTTAAAAATAAAGGAATACATGAAATAAATAACACACTGAAAAGAATAAACAGTAGGATAGATGACAAGAGGATAGAATCAGCAATTTGAAAGACAAGGTAGAAAAAGAAAACAAACAAAGCAACAAAAAGAAAAAGGAATTAAAAAGAGTGAGGAGAGTTTAAGAAATCTTTGATTTCTTAACATGAAGTTGCATCATAGAATACCAGAAGGAGAAGAGAGTGGGCATGAGATTGAGAAACTATTAAAAAATATGATGACTGAAAACTACCCTAGTCTGGTGAAAGAAAATACACAAAAGTTCCAGAAGTGCAGAGATAGATCCAAAGAGGCCTACACCAGACACATCACAATTAAGATGGCATGGCTTAAAGACAAGGAGAGAATCCTAAAAGCCACAAGAAAAAAGCAGGAAGTTACCTATAAGAGAATGCTAACTAGACTGTCATCTTATTTCTCAACAGAAATATTTCAGGCCAGAAGGGAGTAGTGTGAAATATTTAAGATGATGAACAGCAAGGACCTACAACCATGGCTACTTAACCCAGAGAGGCTATCATTTAAAATTGAAAGACAGGGGGAGGAGTTTGGAGCAACAAGTATGAAGGTCACATGGACAAAACTAGCAGGGGTGGAAATGGGAGGGGGGTGGGGAGGGCTGGGGTGGGGGCTGGAATGGGAGCAAAAGACAGAAAACTGTACAAGAACAATTAAAATAAATTTAAAAAAAATTGAAAGACAAATAAAGAGCTTCCTAGACAAGAAAAAGCTAAAGGAGTTTGTTAATACCAAACTAGTACAGCAACAAATGTTAAAGGGATTGCTTTAAGAAGATGAAAAAAGAAGAAGGAAGAGGAAGAGGAAGGAAGGAAGAAAGAAGAAGAAGAAGAAGAAGAAGAAGAAGAACAACAACAACAACAACAACAACAAAAACAACAGAGGAAAATAGTTTATAAACAAAATGGCAAGAAATATGTATCTATCAATAATACCTTAAATGTAAATGGCTGAAATGTTACAACCAAAAGATATAGGATAACTGAATGGATAAGAAAACAAGACCCATATATATGCTGCCTTCAAGACAACCACCTCTGACTGAAATATACATACAGACTAAAAGTAAAGGGACAGAAAAAGATATTTTATGAAAATGGAAAGGAAAAAAAGCTGGGGTAGTAATACTTATATCTGACAAAATAGACCTTAAAACTAAGGCTATAGTAAGAGACACAAAAGGACACTACATAATGATAAAGGCAACAATCCAACAAGAGGATGTAACCAGGGCAACAACACAGGAAAATCTAAATACATAAAACAAATCTTGATGGACATAAAGGAAGAGATCCACAGTAATATAGTTATAGTTGGGGACTTTAACACCCCATTGACTTCAAAGGGTAGATCTTCCAGATAGAATATCAAAAAGGAGACAGTGGCCTTAAATGACATACTAGTTCAAAAGGATTTAATTGATATCTGAAGAATATTTCACCCCCCAAAAGCAGAATTTACATATTTGTCAAGCCCACGTATTTTCTATGACCATGTCTTAGGACACAAGTCTCAATAATTTTTTTTTAAAGATTTTATTTATTTTATCTTTAGAGGGGAAGGGAAAGAGAGAGAGAGAGAGAAATACCAATGTGTGGTTGCCTCTTGTGCGCCCCTTGCTGGGAACCAGCCTGCAACCCAGGCATGTGCCCTGACTGGGAATCAAACCATGATCCTTTGATTTGCAGGCCCGTGCTCAATCCACTGAGCTACACCAGCCAGGGCAAGTCTCAATAAATTTAAGACGAAAGCATATCAAACATCCTCTCTGACCACAATGTTAAGAAACTAGAAATCAATTACTAGAAGAACACAGAAACATACACAAAGACATGGAAGCTAAATAACACATTATTAAACAGCGAATGAACCAACAATTAGATAAAAAAAGAAATCAAAAGATACCATGAAACAGTGAAAATGAGGACACAACAATCCCAAATCTGTGGGACACTGGGAAAGCAATCCTAAGAGGGAAATTTATAGCATTACAGGCCTATCTCAAAAAATAAGAAAAAGCTCAAATAAACAATCTAACATCACACTTAAAGGACTTGAAAGGGAACAACAAAGCAAGCCCAAAGTAAAGGAAGGAAATAATAAACATTGGAGCAGAAATAAACAAAATAGACTCCAAAAAGATGATTGAAAATATCAATGAATGCAAGAGCTTGTTCTTTGAAAAGAAAAACAAGACTGACAAACCATTAACCAGACTCATCAAGAGAAAAAGAGAGAGGATCCAATAAATAAAATCATAAATAAAAGAGGAGAAATAAAAACTGACAGCAAAAAAAAAAATACAAAGTATCATAAGATAATACTATGAACAACTATATGCTAACAAACTGGACAACCTGGATGAAATGGATAAATTCCTAGAAACATATCATCTTCCAAAAATAAATCAGGAAGAATCAGAGAATCTGAATAGACAGATGACACCTAGTGAAATTGAAACAGTAATAAAATAATTCCCAACAAACAAAGCCCTGGATGAAATCTTCACAGGTGAATATTACCAAACATTCTGGGAAGAACTAAAACCTGTCTTTCTCAAACTATTAAAAAAAAAAAAATTGAGCAGAGAGAAAGCTCCCAAGCTCATTTTATAAGACCAGCACTGTCTTAATTCTAAAACCAGATAAAGACAATACAAAAAAAAATAAAATTACAGGCCTATATCCCTGAAGAAACTAGGATGCTAAAATCCTCAATGAAATATTAGCAACCTGAATACAACAATGCATCAAACAAATCATACACCATGTACAAGTGGGTTTTTATTCCTTCTTATACCACCCACAAGAATAAACTCAAAATGGATTAGAGACTTAAATATTAAACCTAAACCCATAAGAATCCTAGAAGAAAACATAGACAGTAAAAATCTCAGACATTGCTCCTAGCAGTATTTTATCTGATATATCTACCCAGGCAAGGGAAACAAAAATATAAACAAATGCAACTACATCAAATTAAAATTCTTTGCAAAGCAAAGGAGACCATCGACAAAATAAAAAGACAATCCACAGAATAGGAGAACATATTTGTAAATACATCTGAGAAGGGGTTAATACCCAAAATTTGTAAAGAACTTATCAAGACTCCACCAAACAACCAAATTAAAAAAGTGACGAAGGACCTGAACAGGCACTTCTCCAAAGAGGACTTCTCCAAAGACATATGGAAAAGATGCTCAGCATCACTAAGCATCAGAAAAATGAAAATTCAAACCACAATGAGATATCACTTCATGTCTTTCAGAATGGCTATATCAATAAATCAACAAAAAACAAGTGCTGGCAAGGTCGTGAAGAAAGGGGGGGCCCTTTTACACCCTTGGTGGGAATGAAGACTGGTGACATCACTGTGGGAGCAGCACGGGGATACTAAAAACAATTAAAAATGGATTTGCCATTGACTCAGTCACCCCACTTCTGGAAATATTAAAAAAATACTAATTTGTAAGAACATAGACACTCCTATGTTCATTTTAGTGTTATTTACAATCACCGATGTATGGAAGCACCCTAAGTGTCCATCAGCAGATGAATGGAAAAATGACTATGGGACATTTACACAGTGGGATACTATTCAACTGTAAAACAAAAGAAAATTTTACCTCTTGTGACAGCAAGGATGGACCTGGAAAATATTATGCTAAGTGAAAAAGCCAGTCAAAGAAAGAAAAATCCTATATGATTTTACTTAAACTTGGAATCCAACGAACAAACTGAATTACCAAGCAAAATAGAGACAGAGTCATAGATAGATAAGAGCAGGATGACTGCTTTTGGTGGGGAGGTTTGGTGGTACAGGGACTGAGAAAAATGGAAAAAGGACTCATGGACATGAACAACAGTGTGATGATTCCTGTGGGGAGGTGTATAAAAGGGTTAAATGGTAATGGAAAAATAAATTGAAATAAAAAATGGTTATGCAGTAGAAAATTCACAAGTTTCATTGGCTTAAGTAGGTGAAAAAAGCAAATGGGCTTCAAATGACATTTTAAATTTTACTTGATTTTTAAAAAAATTGTGTCTTAACTTAGGACAAAACTCCTCCTGGATTCTTAATGAAGCCTTTGGGAGTTAAGTACCTATGGAACAACACATATAGACCTAAGATGAGATTACCTGTAATTCCAGCTCCAAAAAAAATTATTATAAATATAAAACCTTTTATAGCTCATACAAAAATGAGTATATGGATTCTTATACAATGTCTAACTTTTATTTTTTTTTAAAAATAGGGAGTATAACCTATGTGAAACAAAATGATAATATGGCAAAGATTACTATCTTATAATGACTACATACATTTTTAACAAGCATTTCTTTATTTCTTTCCTATTTTATGTATTTTTTTTATTTCAGTGTTCTCTTTAACTCACTAATCACCTAATTTCCAAAAGCCACAGTCATTACCGAAGTCATTTACTAACCTGATGGTCTTAGTATCATATGCCACATTATCTAACTATATATGCCAATGTAATAAAAAGCTTAATGAAACAAACAAAGCTGTCTGTGCTGTGGCTCTTCATGTATCTTGTCTCTTTATTGTAGAAGTCAATCTCATTTGTTTATACTTTTATAATTTTGAACTGAGCCAAGAATATTTAGATAGTATATATTTTATTGAGATCCTGGAAAAATAAACCAATTCTTTTCTCTATATTCTTAATTTTTTTCTATTCTCTGCTACCCCTCTTTGTTGTATAAAATTTGAATTTGGTTGATTTTACTACTGTCTGAAATATCACATGTACACAAGAGTATGTAAAATATACGTGCATTTTTAAATGGTAACTATTAATGAATATCCATATCACCATGTGTTCAAAAATAATATTTCCAGCACTTTTGAAACTCTTGTATGCATCCTCCCTAAATATTTCTTCCTGCAGAAATGATAACTCTTCTAATCTGTTACAATAATTTCAGTTTCCTTGCTTATCTTTTTTATTTATTAACAGCATTGTTTTAGTTTGCCTGGTTTTAGACTCTTTTTAATGAACTCATACTGTGTATAATAGTGTGACTTGCTTTCTGTGCTACATATTGTGAGTTTACTGCATATTGTTGTATACTGCCTGTGTTAGTCAAGTTTCTCCAGAGAAACAAAACAATAGGAAATAGGTGTGTGTGTATGTGTGTATGCATGCATGTATGTATATTCTTTCTCTGTCTAGCTCTATCTCAATATATATAGAAAGAATACACACATACGTATATAGTCTGTTCAGAAGGTATCCATCCATGTAATATGAAAGATGGAGGTGTTTACTGAAGAAGATAAGAAGATACCAGATAAACAGGAACATTGTACATAGAACAGTGATGCCTCAGTACCCTTCATAATAGGTACCTTGGGACCTCACATAGTTCTCCAAAATACCATCAGCTGCTCCTTTGTATTTTCCTGAATCTCATTGATAGTCTGAAATCTCTTCTCTTTCAAAGGTGATTTTAGTTTTGAGAAAAGCCAGATGTTGCAGGGTGCCAAATCTGGGCTGTAGTGGGACTCAGTCACCTGGGTGATTTGATGTTTTGCAAAAACACTGTGCAAGATGTGATGCATGAATGGGCGTCATCAGTTGCGCATAGTTGTGGCCTTTTGAATCACTTGAATAGCTTCTACTGATGAATGTTCAAGCTTAATACAAAATTTGATGCAGATTATTTGCTCTACTCAGTCATTTTGAATGGAGCTGCCATGCAGTATACATGCTGTCTCAACAGCATCCACTGTCCCCACTGACTAGTACAGTGAAGTCCTCATTGTTTACACATGCACATTCCAGTTCACTTTCCTTGGCTGCCAGTTTACATGGATGTCACACAAATCACTCTCATTATATTAACAATAGCTGGGCATTTTCCAGACAGACTGTATATATATGGATATATATATATATATATATATCTATATCTATATATATATATATCTCCTATTGTTTTCATTTCACTGAAATCTGAATATTGGTAGTATGCAAAAACTATATATATAGTTTGTACCTGTAGTATCCACCTTTCTATCTGCACTTAGCATTCAGATGTTTTTTAATGTTTATGAATTTAGAGAAAAATACTCATTCCAGCCAAGATGGAGGCATAGGCAGAAAAGCTTCACTCTCTGGCACAACCAAAAGAAAGACAACAACCAATTTAAAAACAAAGAACAACCAGAATTGCCAGAAAAATCATCTGCATGGAAGCCCAACACCCATGGAGTTAAAGAAACATTCATCCAGACTGGTAGGAGGGGTGGAGACAGGCAGCCAGAGTGGAGAAGACATGCTGCTAGGCAAGGCTGCAGACCATGTGGGTGATCCCACATTTGCACACTGCTAAGCTGGGAGGAACAACCGGGGAGTGAGACAGACTGTGAAACCCAGAGATTCAGTGTGGGAAACTAAAGACTCAAAACCCTTGACTGTTAAAAATCTGTGGGTGTTGCAGCACTGGAAACTCCCAATCTCACATGGGAGTCCATTGGCAAGGCCTTCAGGACCCCAAAATGTACACAAATCCACTCACCTGAGAATCAGGACTTAAAAGGGCACAATCGGCTTGTGGGAAGCAAGGGAAGTGACAGAAAGTGGGATGAGAGGTGAGCAAGTGGAATTGTCCCCTCTCATACCCCTTCCCCACAGACAGCACCAAAACACAGCACTGTGGGATGCCCTGCAATACCTAAGGCTCTGTGCTTTGCAATGTAACAGGTGTGCCTAGACAAAGAAATATGACCCAAATGAAAGAACATATCAAAATTCTAGAAAAAGAACTAAGCGACAGGAGATAGACAGCCTATGTGATGCAGAGTTCAAAACACTGGTAATCAGGATGCTCACAGAATTGACTGAGTTCAGTTTGAAAATGAAGAAATGAAGGCTACACAAAGTGAAATAAAGGAAAATATACATGGAACCAATAATGAAGGGAAGGACACTGGGACTGAAATCAATGATTTGGAACAAAAGAAAGAAATAAATATCCAACTGGAACAGAATGAAGAAACAAGAATTCAAAAAAATGAGGAGAGGTTTAGGAACCTCTAGGACAACTTTAAACATTCCCACATCCAAATCATAGCGGTGCCAGAAGGAGAAGAAGAAGAGCAAGAAATTGAAAACTTATTTGAAAAAATAATGAAGGAAAACTTCCCCAATCTGGCAAAGGAAATAGACATCCAGGAAGTCCAGGAATCTCAGAGAGTCCCAAAGACATTGGACCTGATAGGAACACACCAAGGCACATCCTGATTATGTTAGCCAAGATTAAAGACAAAGAGAGAATCTTAAAAATAGGAAGAAGAAAGGAGTTACCTACAAAGGAGTGCCCATAAGATTATCAGCTGATTTCTAAAAAGAAATCTTGCAGGCAAGAAGGGGCTGGAAAGAAGTATTCAAAGTCATGGAAGGCAAGGACCTACATCCAAGATTACTCTATCTAGCAAAGCTATCCTTTAGAATGGAAGGGCACATAAAGTGCTTCCCACATAAGGTCAAGTTAAAGGAGTTTATCATCACCAAGCCCCTATTATATGAAATGTTAAAGGGACTTATCTAAGAAATAGAAAATAAAAAACTATGATCAGTAAAATGACAACAAACACAATTATTAACAACTGAACCTAAAAAACAAAAGCAAAAACTAAGCAAACAACAGTAACAGAATCACAAGAATAGAGATCACTTGGAGGATTATCAGTGGAGAACAAGAGGGAAAAGGTGCAGGAAATAAGAAGATAATAGACAGGCACAAAACTGACAGAGGGAGGTTAAGAATAGTATAGAAATGGAGAAGCCAAAGATCTTACATGTACAACCCATGGACATGAACTAAGGGGGAGATTGCTGGGGGGTGGGGGTTGCATGGAGGAGGGGGGTAAAGGGGAGAAAAAATTTGGGACAAGTATAATAGCACAATCAATAAAACATACTTAAAATTAAATGTTTATGAATTTGGTGAGTTTTTATTGGAATTTAATTGTGGTTTTAATTTGTTTTTCTCTGATAACTAAACAAATTGAAACACTTTCCACAAGTCTTTGAGAGATTGTCATTCCTTCTTTTCAGTTATGCATAAATTTAAATTTTTATCTTTATAAAAATAAAGACTATCTCTTTTATTTTATTTGTCTTTCAAATAAAAATCAACCTACTCATATAAAGAGTTTGTTGGCTAATCTGTTTCTTGTTAGACTCATATATATTCCTATATTAAGTAGTTAAGACTTCTATAGAATTCAAAGCATTTAGTAAGGATTTAGCAAATATGCTTGAGTACAAAAGATAGAAAAGATAATGTTTATGTAAGTAAAACTAATTGATTTCACAGTTAACATATTTGAACTGATATTCTGTAAATATATAGATAGAATATTGAAGATATTGTGTAAAGTAGGAGACTTATCTAAGTAATTAAAACTAATTTATAAAATTTTCATGAAAAATGTGTATTTTAAGTTAGACTTGAATCTTCTAATTTAAAAAAATAGTTTTATTGAATATTAGCCAAGTACCCAGGGCCATCTGAAATAATTGGAAAAGATAAACTATGAAAAACATTTCCTAAATCTCTGGTGTTGCTATTTGATGTGCTTAATGAGGTAAGATTATTATAGATAATTACAGATAATGATAAAAAATTAGGGAATATAAATTAACTTTCTAGTATACCCTGCATTATAGGATTTAGGAGACATGGTCTATCTGTGAATAAGAAAGATGAGATGATAGGTGTCCTCTTTTTTAGATGGTGGGCTTTGGGCAGGGCAGGGGAGTGCAATGTGGGGAAAATTGGGACAACTTTAATAGAATAAACAAATAAATAAACAAATAAATAAAAGAATCTTGAAAGAGGTAAATGGTATGGATGGTATGGGCAAATAACAAAACTTCTTCTATCCTCAATGTTCTTTTGGCTAATCTAATCCAATAAACTTGAAACAGTCTAGCAAGAGCAAATAACCAAATTTAATACATACATATGTATGGGAATCCCACATACAGGAGAGTTAAAGACCCCACATGCAGTAGAGATTCATATATAGAAAGAGCAATTGATGTATAGAAGACATTCTGAACTAGGGATAAAGTAATGCACTGTGGGGGCTTCATAGAGTCATTGCAGGATGATAAGAAGACCAGAGGGTTAGTAAATACAAGTTTTCCTTGTCATGTAGGTAGTTCAAAAGGTCACTAATAACTTCTAATGGACAAGGCCTCTAATTCGAATTTTTCTGGCAGTTAAGAGTTGGGTGCAGAAGTTTCTCCTGTGCCTGTCGTCAAAGCTGTCTTTAGCTCAATACAACCTGGAGGGAGGTGGGGAGGGCTGGGGTGGTGGGGAGGGGTGGGGGTAAAAGGCAGAAAACTGTATTTGAACAACAATAAAAAATGTTTAAAAATAACAACTCTCATACCACAGAAGCACATCTTGGAGTGACTCATCTGGACCACACAACGGGTAAAGATAAGGCAAGAGAGACTTTGGTAGAAGAGAATAATTTACAAAATATTTCTTTGGAGGAAACGCTAACCTTGTTATCTTAAATACATGTGGATCCTAGCTGTTAAAGTATTTTAAATGCTATTATTTAAAGAAATATTGGCATTAGATCAGTGTTGTTCTTTACCATAGGTTCTGATAATATTGTAGCTGGAATATTATCTCTAATGTTTGAAAACTAAATGCATACTTTTCAAAGCTTAAAATGAATGCCTTCCCCCCCCCCCCCCATAATCATTTGTGTAGGAAAAATCATTTAGTTTGTTCAATGAGTCTTTAAAATAGCAGTCTGCCCTGGCTGGTATAGCTGAGTGGATTTAGTGCTGGCCTGCAAACCAAAGGGCTGCTGGTTGAATTCCCGGTCAGAGCACACGCCTGGTTAGTGAGCCAGGAGCCCAGGGGGAGTGTGTGAGCAAACACACATTGATATTTCTCTCCCTCTCTGTCTTTCTCCCTTCCCCTCTCTCTAAAAATAAATAAATAAAATCTTTTAAAAAATAGCCGAGTATGTGGGACTAGAATTGTATAGTGTTTCCTCATTTTAAAAAATTACATTGTCACTCTGTAAGCATAAGTTATGATCTGGTAACCAACAACTCTAAATCCTCAGTGACTTACGACAAAAATTTTGTTTTGTTTTTCTTTTAATTTTCTCATTTTTTATCATGCAAAAACACATAATAACAATCAGAACAACTCTCTTCATTGTAGCTTCAGAATCACAATTTGGCATACTGTTGGTCCCTTTATCAGAAAAAACTAAGCCTCCGGCAATTCATACACCAATTAAACATTTGGCCAAGCAGTGTTACTAATCATCTACACATAAAATGTCTTGTCCAGAACTCCTCAATTGGCTTCCTGAAACGATAAGCTTCAAGGAAGTGTGTACTGTGCTTGAAAGGCTGGGAATCAGAAACATTCAGTGAGCAACAGTAAACTTTGCCATGTTATTTACTACATCTTTACTTTATGTAAGGTACAATCTTCAATAATGCATAAACGTTTTAGTTATTCTCTTTTATTTATCAAAATTATATAAGCAATTGAACTTTCTCTAGTAACAATTGCCTTTAACTAAACTCCACACATTATTTGGATTTCCCTAGTTTCTCCTTAATGCCCTTTTTTTCTGTTCCAGAAATCCCATCCAGGATACTACATTGAATTTAATCATGATGTTTATTTAGCATCCTCTGTTCAGTGACAGTTGCTCACATCTCCCTTGTTTAAGGTGATGTTGACACATTTAAGGAGTACTGGTCAGGTTTTTTTGTAGAATGCCCTTCAGTTTGAGTGAGGCTAATGTTTTCTGTTTTTTATTTCTTTGTTTGTTTTCTGCCCATGGTTGAAAACATGGGCAGACTGGGGTGATAACATTTTAGGGAGAAGAATATAAGGGTGAAGTGCCACTCTCATCATATATTCTCGAAGATAGGCACAAGCAACATAATTTAGCACCGAAGATGTTAGCCTGGATCACTTCGCTGAGGCTGCGTCTGCATGTTTCTCCAATACAGTCATACCTGCCCTACCTTTTCCATGCTCTGCACTTTGGAAAACTCATGGGGATTTAAAAGATGTTTTTCCTTCAGAGGTTTAGGGAAAAAAAAAAAAAAAACCATTATGTCTAAGCTCTGAAAGCACCGAATAAAGCAACAAAGTCACAATTATTAAGGTCAAATTCTCACCAAAGGGCAGAGTGTACTTCCTCTGCCTAGAAAAGAAATAATGACAGTCTGTATATCTTCAAATGGAAGGTTGTCTTTGTCTCATGAAATGCTTATTATTGTTGTAAAGATTTAGATTGTTGTGCCTAATGAGGTTTAATTGCTATATGTAAAGGATATTTAAAATATTGATGAAAGTGTTCTGGAAACATCCACTGGAAATTGTTGAAGAAGAGATTAACAAGAATTATTACAAGGAAGAGCCAAGCAGTAAAAGTAAATGAAAATTTTCTGAAAGGACAAAAGTCATTTAAAGATTAAAGAACTACAGAAGTAACTATTTCAGTGTATTAATAGAGAGATGAATGATACTACAACATCAAGTGTGCTTGAATACATAAATAAAAGCTAGCTAAGAATCACATTTATTTGGTGTTTCCAGAAAGTATTTTACAATCTCTTCATCTCAGGTAATCAGAACATTTTTAACTGACTTGAAAGGCAAAGACCATTAGGTATGCCAGGGTAAAGACAGACAAATTAGTTAAGTAACCATAGAAATTAATAAGATTTCTTTCATGAGACAATAACATTTTTTAATTCATTTATTCCTATTCTGATTAATTAGGAGAATATTTTTAGTGGATTCTGGCAGATTTATTGCAAATTAATTTGGCTCCTTCAAAATTTCTGTCTAGAACAGCATATAGTGAGAGCTCTTATGTGAAGTTACATTTATTAGGATAGTAAAATGATTGGATTAGGTCCCTGCTTCAGTGGGTATTTTTAATAAATTTTCCTCCATCTTATTGTGTGTCCTTCTTAAATACAAATGGCCATCTGAATTTAAAATTGTAACCATTGGCTTGTTGGGCTTTAATACTTTACATGAAGTATTTCAAACATTTGTCATTCTCTTCACATGAATTTATTAAAGGAGCTGTGCATTTGTATCTATCAATTATACTCTATTAACATAGTTATACATGGCTGGGGGAGTGTAGGTTTACAGTTGTTTGTATGAAAAATAATACAATAATTTATAAATAATAATAGAAGAATAAATTCCTGTGTTTCCCGTACTCAAACTGTAAATCAACTCCAGCCCCATCCTGTACATTTGCCTATGGCATAATTCAAGGAAAACAACATTGAAACTCCAGTTTTGTTAATTCAGAAACCTGGTAGAAACAGAGAGTTATATTAACATTTTTTAGTGAAATCAGGAGAAATACTTTTTTATTAAAAATGCTTAAAATATTTCAAAATAATGTTTAAAAGAAAGTGGCTACAATCTTATTTCAGTCCTTTGTTTGCCAAACCCCTGCGATAAGCTGGTGTCCCTGTGGCCAGCACCAGCCAGGCCAACCCTTTTCCTGTCCTATCAGGTTTATTGCTTTAAGTCCCTCGTCTGATCATACCACACTTGAGAAACAAAAAATTGTACATATATATGTATGCATATTTGTACACACACACACTACACATATGTAATTTTACAAGACCCTCCATTGTGGGACTCAGGTCTCCCTTTCAGTAAATTAAGCTGCAGGAATGCCAGTGCATTTGTGGTGTCCTTATCTTCTCACGCTCATTGTTCTTGCATTGCTGTCATCTCCACGCACAGTACCTACCTTCTTACTCTTTCTTGTTGAAGACTCTGTTAGGCACCTTCTCTGCTAATTATTCTCATATTCTCCAGGAGCATCTTTTTGCCTTTCAGCACTCAGATCATTCCTGATTAATGTGCACCCTGTTGTTCAGGTCCTGCTTATTTAGTCATTTTTTTTCACTCCAGAATATGTAAGGAGTTTTGCATTTGACATCCCTCATCTCAAGTGAATACCAGTCCTTGAGAAAGAGTAAACCACTCAATAAATATTAGTGGAGGAAAGAGACAGAAAATATCTAGTGATTTGAGTAGTAATGAGGAAAATAAATGCTATAAAAAATACCTAAGAACTTCATCTTGTTTATAGTATAAGAAAACTTTCTCAATTGTTTAATATGATGGATACTGATGCATGGCATTCCCTTAAAATTTCTTCTTTTGCTTGCCAGATCTTACAGGAGAAAAATCCTTAGCTATGGATTTATGTCCTCTGTTTTCCCATTTTGGAGAAGTCAGTTAACAACTGGTGCCTACATGATTAAGAACTGATTTTACAAGCTCATCTAACATAATACTCATCTCTAACTACTAGAATATACAAAGAACAAAGGCATCAATAGTTAAAGCTTTTTAAAATCATGAATTCCTAAACAATATTTCTTGAGACCTTTTCTCAGAGCCACCGGATCTCAGTATGAGTTCCCTTTTTGAGTTGCTGCTTCTAGTTTCTCCTTCTCATTGCCATCATGACACTCATATACTTGGAATGCAGGATGGTTTCTGAAGGCCAACTCTGAGTCTGGGGTTATGATTGGATGCATGGTAAGGGAGGTAAGGTATTATTTGCAAAAAACACTACCACTGACAAATGCTAATTTCAACCACCCCATGATTACCCTTTCAAAGAACAAATTGTCTACTGTTTGGGAATTAGAAGGATAGTTAGTGTTTTAACTTTGATAGAATGTATGGCTTCACAAATGCAAATATGTAAGGGAGAGGAGGAGAGAGAGAGAGAGAGAGATTCCTATCTTAAAATGAATTATTGGTTTGATTAGTAGCACATGGACTAGAAGTAAATAGAAAAAAAATCAAGTCATTAAACAGCCACACACTTTATCTCAAAAAAGAAAGAGTGCAACATTTCAAACTATTTTTGAGTACCCAATAGTCTACATGCTGGTGGAAACTGAAGTGAGATTGCTCTTCAAGGCTTTCTTCAGATGTGGCTCAAGAGAATAGTGGAGAAGAATGGGTCTCTCAGCCTGCAAATGAAGAGGAAGTGAGGAAAAAAAAAAAAAAAAAAAAAACCTTTGGAGATACTGTCAGGGAGTAGAATATTACCTATCTTCCAAATTTGGCATCAGCATTCCTATGGAATGGTAAGTCTATTTTTTCTGGGTTTTTTTTTTTTCTATCTAAAGGAGGATTGGTTGTATGATTAATTGGTCCCTCTTGCATGTTGTAGAGTGTGTACGTGTTGGAGGCATGTGCGTGCAGATAACCTGACTTTTCAAACTGAGATCTCTGTGTCAAGAAGATTCACACCCCAACATAACACATGAGCAAAATTAAGAATAAAAATATGATCATTTCAATAGATGCAGGAAAAGCATTTGACAAAATTAAGCACTAATTTATGATAAAAACTTTCAGCAAAATGGGAACAGAGGAAACATATCTCAACATAATAAAGGCCATCAGCTAACATCATACTCAATGGGGAAAACTGAAAACATTTCTCTTAAGATCAGCAAAAACACAGGATCCACATTCACCACTCTTGTTTAACATAGTACTGGAGTCCTAGCCACAGCAAACAGACAAGAAGAAGAGATAAAAGACCTCCATATGGAAATGAAGAAGTAGAATGTCTTTGCAGATGGCATTCTACTATATATAGAGAACACTAAAGATTCTACCAAAAAACTACTACAATGATATATAAATTCAGTAAAGTTCTAGGACAGAAAATAACTATTCAGAAATTGGTTGCATTTAAAATTTCTTTTATCCTCACTCAAGGACATTTTTTTTATTGACTTTAGAGAAAGAGGAATGGAGACACAGAGAGAGAAACAATGATATGAGAGAGAAATATTTATTGGTTGCCTTCTTATATGCACCCCAACTGGAGATTGAACTTGCAACCTGGGTATGCACCCAGATCAGGAACTGAACCTGCAATATTTCAGTCTGTGAGGCAATGCCCCCACCAACTGAGCCACTCTGGCCAAGGGAAAATTGGTTGCATTTTAACACACCAAAAATGAACTATCAGAAAGGGAAACTAAGAAAATAATCCAATTTAAAATTGCATCAAAAATACCTAGGGATAAATGTAACCAAGAGGTAAAAGACTTGTACTTGAAAAATAAGACACTAAAGAAATTGAAAAAGGTACAAATAAAAGTATATCCTTTCTCAGTTATAGGAAGAATTAACACCATTAAAATGTCCATTGCACCCAAAGAATTATAGATTCAACAAAATTCCTATTAAAATGTAATGGCATATTTTGCAGAACTAAAATAATAATCCAAAAACTTATATGGAAGCACAAAATAGCCCCTAATAGCCATAGCAATCTTGAGAAAGAAGAACAAAGTTAGAGATATCATGTTAATATCTTAACTGTATACAAGGTTATCAGAATAATTTGGTACTGGCATAAAAGCAGATGTATAGACCAATGGAACAAAATAGAGAACCCAGAAAAAACCCATGCATATAAGTCAATTAATATTTGACAAAGGAGGCAAGAACATGCAGTAGAGTAAAAATAGTGTAGTTGATAGTGTTGGCAAAGTTGGACAGATATGTGTAAAAAAAAAGAAAGTAGACCACCTTCTTATAACATATACAAGAATACATTAAAAATGAATTAAAGGCTTAAATGTGAGGCTTGAAACCATAAAAATCCTAGAAGAAAACATAGACAGTAAAATCTTGAATATTTCTTAGCAATATTTTTTCAGATATATCTCCTTGGGGAAATAAAACAAAAGGAAAATAAACAAATGTGACTATGGCAAACTAAAAATTGTTTGCACAGCAAAGGAAACCATCAATAAAACAAAAAGATAACCCACTGAATTGGAGAAAATGTTCACCAGTGATACATCTGATAAAGGGTTGATATTTAAAATTTATAAAGAACTCATATAACTCAACATCAAACAACCCCAAATCAATTCAATTAAAAATTGACAAAGGCCATTTCAAATGCCCTTTGAATAGACACTTCTCCAAAGAGGACATACAGATGCCCAATAGACATATCAAAAGATGCTCAATGTCACCCATCATCAGGAAATGCAAATTAAAACCACAATGAGATACCACCTTACACTTGTCAGAACGTCTATCATTAGTAAATTAAGAAACAAGTATTGGTTGGGGTGTGGAGAAAAGGAAAACCTCATGCACTCTTGGTGGGAATGAGATTGGTATAGTCACTAAGGAAAAAAGTGCAGAGGTTCCACCAAAAATTAAAAAAAAAGTAGCACTGCTATAATCTAGTTATTCCACTTCTGGTTATATATCCAAAGAAACCCAAAACACTAATTTGAAAAAACCACATGTACCTCTGTTAGGGAAATGCTGGAAAATACCAAAAGAAACTGGCTGTCAGCAGCCAACCCATAGCCTACTCCTGGGTATCAAATATCACTTCTGCATTCGGCTTCTGCACTCCGCTTGCGCCCCGTAGGCTTCCAGCCCGAGCGATAAGCTTCCCTCCTGAACAATAGAGTATATAAGTCCCCTGAATCCTTTGTTCAGGGCCCAGAATTTGGAGACTGCCTCCTCTGGGTCCGCGGGCATAATAAAGCCTCACTCTGTTACCCCAAATCACGCCAGAGTCATTATTTCCTGAATTATTTTCTTCAACACCTCTATGTTCATTGTAGTGTTATTTAAAATAGTCAAGATATGGGAGAACCCAAGTGCCAATCGATAGACAAATGGATAAAAGATTAGTGGTGCATATATACAATGGAATTCTACTCATATTACTCAGCCATAAAAAAAAAAGAATGAAATGTTCCCCTTTGCAACAGCATGGACAGACCTAGAGGGTATTATGCTAAGTGAAATAAGTCAATCAGAGAAAGACAAACACTGTATGATTTCACTTATATGTGGATTCTGAAGGACAATATAGACGAACAAACACAACTGAAACAGACTCAGAGGTACAGAGAACAGACTGATGGTTGCCGGACAGGAGGAGTGTTGGTGGTCTGGGTAGAAAAGGTGATGAAATAGAGAAGTGCAGATTGGTAATTAGAAAGTAGCCATGGGGATATAAAGTATAGCATAGGAAATATGGTAAAAATATTGTAATAACTACATATGGTGCCATGTGGGTATTGGAAATATCAGGGGGAACACTTTGTACATGATTGTTTAATGACTATGGTGTACACTTGAAACTAATACAAAGTAACATTGAATGTAAACTGTAATTGAAAAAGTAAAAATAATAAATTGAAATTGATGAATGTATAGAGGTTTCTCAAAACGGTAACAACAATTAAAAATTAAAAATATGATTCAGCCATCAATTTCTAGGTATTTTCTTCAAGATAATTGAAATCAAGATCTTGAAGAGATATTTACACTCTCATGTTTATTAATAGTCTAGAGTTGAAAACAACCTAATAATCATTAATGGGTAAATGAATAAAGAAAATATGTTGTGCCCTGGCTGTTATGGCTAAGTGGAATAAGCACTGGCCTGTGAGCCAAAGGATCACTGGCTCTATTCCCAGTCAGGGCACGTGCCTGGGTTGTGGGCCGGCTCCCCAATAGGGGGCACTTGAGAGGTAACCACTTATTGATGTTCCTCTCCCTTTCTCTCTCCCTTTCCCTCTCTAAAAATAAATAAATAAAAGGGAAATGTATTGTATACATACAATGAAATATTACTCAGCCATAAACAGAAGGAAATCTTGTATGCTAAAACATGGATGAATCTTAAGAACATTTTGCTAAGTGAAATAAGCCAGTCACAGGGCAAATACTTATGACTGCACTTAAATAAGGTATCTAAAGTAGCTGAACTCATTGAAAGGGGAAGTAGATTGGTGTTTGCCAGGGATTGGAGGGATGGGAAAATGGAGAGTTGGTGCTTAATGGTTATAAAGTTTCAGTCATGCAAGATAAAAAATGTTGTAGAGATTCCCTGTACAACATTGTTTTATACTGTTCTTATACTTTATTAACAATGTTGTACTGTATACTTAAAAATTTGTTGAGATTTAATGTTATGTATTTCTACCATCATAAAAATACATTTATTAAACATAAAAAGAGATTATACCTGGAACAAGCAAAATCTGTATCAAGATCTTGGACACTGAGCCTTATAGCGTGATTTGACAGGACTTTTGGGCATTTCCTAAGGAAGTAGATGAGGATGTTCTACTATATTAAAATAGAAAGTGAACATTTATGGCCAAAAGCACTGTCTATGTTAGATTACAATATTCTTCTTAATTGTTTGTTGTGATTTGTAAGAGAGAGGGTTCTATAACTCTGTCCATTGTCATGTGATGTATAACACCTCTGCACGGGAGGGGCATATTCCCTCACCCCATTGACCTTTGGTTTTACAGTGTAACTTGCTCTGGCAGTAAAACGTGTGGAATTAATCAGTATACCAAACTGAGAAAAATACTTTAAGAATGACAATATTGTTTAACACTTCTCCCTTTTCCCTTCTGCCATGAGAACAGCATTATCCAAATATAGGCTGTTGCCTGGTTGCAGGAATGAAAAAGGCCCCTTGAAGACTACCAGGGTGGAGACACAACTGAATTGCTGCTGCTACTGCTTTTATGTAACACAATCAAGAAATACGTTTTGTTGTTTCAAGCTATTAAGGGTTTGAGGTTGTGTATTCCAAAGCATAACCTACTAACAACTCAATAGGAAACAGCTGAGGGCCATCTCAAAATTTTGCTTATAGCACCTGGTACAGTCCACTACAGTTACTGCTAAATAAATAATTGATATGTGCATGGATGGAAAACATGAATAGTCGTTCATTATAAAATACCTTGTTGCATTTGGTCTCCAATGCCTATGTGAGTCCTCAGATAACTTCAGGAACAAAATCTTTTAGGGCACTAAATTTTTTTTGATGGAAAATCAAGATTATCAAAATAAAGATGCATTCAAAATGTGTGTATCAATTATTCCATCCATGTCTGAATAGATGAGAATTCATAATAATGCAAATGTCTAATATCTTAGCATCTAAAAATCAATAAGGTAAAGGTCAACAATTTCATTTAAAAATGGGCAAAAGGATTTTAAAATAATTCTTAAATGAAGGTTACATAAAATTAATTATATATTTTCTAATATTAACAAATTTAACACATATACCAAATTGTGATAATCCACTGCACTGGCAAGCATTAGAGGAGACAAGCAAATTCATACATGGCTGTCTGACCTTTGTAAGATGAAATTTTGGCAATGTCTATAAAAATAAAAAACAATACACAGTTTTTAACCCAACAATTCTAATAATTTGTCATACAGATATACTTGTATATAAGCAAAATGACCTATATATAAGGATGTTCAATACACTATTGTTTGTATAGTAAAATATGGAAATAATCTAATTACCAATAGGGAAGACAATGGTGTGTCCATGTAAACATGATAAAGAATTAGTAATTGTATGGATTATCATCTGGAAATGTACCCAAAATATATTACTTTGTGAAAAAAAAAAGAAGATGAAGAAGAGTGTACACTATAATGCTGTATAAATCAAATTAAAATATACTTTTACCAAAGTACATATGATGTAGTTAGTGTTACCACTTATTTCAGATTGCCCACTATATTTCTGACTTTCACCTATTGTCCTGGCAAAATTAACATTTGCATTCTCTTTCATACTCAAAGTGTGTTGGTTAGACTGATAAATTAATTTATATACCTTATATTTAGGTGTTATATGTTTAGAGTATTTTTTGAAGTATGCATAAGATACAGTGAGGGCAGCAACCAGAATAGGTATGGGTCTGGGTGGAAAGAACATTTAATTTAATCTATGTACCTTTTATGTAACATGTATTATAACTATGTGTATGCATTGCCAATTCATAAGTTAGTATAAAAATTTTGAAACTAATTCCTTAAATTTATCTCTATAAGACTTTATACAATGTGAATTATTATGAAACACAGAAGTAATGATTAAAATAACAATGTAAAATTATACTGTGTAATGTGAAGAGAAAGGAGAAAATGGAGTTATCATTAGAGAATTTTTAAGGGTAAAATAATCTACAATTGCATTCTGCTTCTACAATGCCAAATTGTGGCTCTAAAGCAGAGTGTAATTTTCTCACTGACCTCTTGATGTTATGCAAAAATAAGATGTGTGAGATAATTATAATGACTTCCAGTAATTAAGTAGACTCCTTACTCATAAATAAATCCTGTGTATTTTCAGTTCTCACCAGGACACAGTATCTATTTGAACATGATGGCAAAGCTCAGAGGACTTTTTTCTCAAAATTCAATCTATTTTTTTTCTTCAGGCCAGAAGGCTGTCATAAAATCAAGTGTTGTGGGATAAGCTTCACTAATTATTTGTTAGAATATAAGCTCTCATATGGAAACAGCTTTTCCTGGCTGGTTCACTGCAATGCCCCATTAGCTACAGTTGTGCCTGGCATACCATCAGTATGCAATAACTATTTGTTGAACAAATGAATAAATGGATTAATGAAGAAATGGTTACAGTTTCATAATAATAGTGTATAAATTGTGTAACATTTTTTCAGAGTGAGGCATGTTAACACAGCAACCAAATTTAAAATTAGTGTACTTTATAAAAAAATTTTTAAAGTTTTTTTTATTTGTTTTTAGAGAGGGGAAGGGAGGGAGAAAGAGGTGAGAATATCAATGTGTAGTTGCCCGTCAAGCACCCCAAACTGGGGACCTGCCTGCAACTCAGGCATGTGCCCTGACTGGGAATTGAACTGGTGACCCTTTGGTTTGCAGGTCTGTGAACCAAACCACTGAGCCACACAAGCCAGGGCAAAATAAGTGTACTTTTGAACCAGCCATTTTATTTCTAGAAATTTATCCTGGGAAGATACTAATACAATGTACTAGAATTCACACACACAACATACAAGGTCTGTCTAGAATGTATCCAGCCATATACTATGAAAAATGAAGGCATTTACTCAAGATACAAGAAATATTGTCCATAGGGCAATGACACCTCAGTGCCCTTCAAAGTAGGTATCTTGGGACCTCACACAGTGCTCCATATCACCATCAGCTGTCCCTTCATATTTTCCTGAATCTTGTTGGCAGTCTGAAATCTCTTCTCTTTCAAAGGTTATTTTAGTTAGGAAAGGCCAGAAGTCTCAGCATGTCAAATCTGGGCTGTAGGGGAGCTGAGTCACCTGAGTGATTTGCTGTTTCACCAAAAAACTCTGCATGAGGTGTGACACATGAGTAGGCGCATTGTCCTGATGAAGCTGCCAATCACCAGTTGCCCATAGCTGTAGTTTTCTGAATCATCCAAATAGTTTCTGTGGCAGAATGTTCAAGCTTAACACAAATCTGATGCAGATTCATTGCTCTACTCAGTCATTTTGAATGTGATGGCCACACAGTACACATGCTCACTCAATGGCGTTTATCAGCCTTGCTGACTAGTACAGTGAAGTCATCATTGTTCACACATGCCCATTCCAGTCCACTCTCCTTGGCCACCAGGTTACAATGATGTTGTATAAACTCTTCTTGTTATATTAACAATAGCTAGGCCTTTTTCCAGGCAGACCTGGTATATGGGACATTACTAGAAATAGTAAAAATCTCATGAATATTTCTTTATTTATTTTTAGGAAAATGAAGTCAATTATTTTAGATTCATAAATGGGATGTAATACAGACAATGAAATTAAGTAGATGTATAGGTACTGAGTTTGAATTAATTTGTAAGAAAGAAAAGTAAAGGGGAAAGGTGGGAGTGAGGAAGGGAGGAGGCTACCAGTGAAGGATCCCCAGATCAGAACAATTGAATGTGAAAACATAGTCAGAAGTGAGATCGATTAAACAAATATAGTTATAAATTTGATTTAAAAATTCACTATACATTTTACAAACATTTCTGAAATGAGTATATACAGTATGTATATTTTGTCATAATTGTTTTTCTTTATTACTTAGCTCCATAAGAGCTGGTACAGTGATGTTTGTGTTTACTTCTTTGCCACTTGCTCTACCTCATTGTAAACACTCAACAATTATGTGATTTTTCTGGAAGATGTATCTAAAACTAGAGTAGCAAGAGATAGCTCAGAAATGAAGCCAAAGATCCGGTGTGGAGTAATATACACTCCCTGTCATATGAACTCAACAGATTTATTTATTTATTTAATTAAATACTTTTGAATTTTATTGTTGTTTAAGTACAGTTTTCTGCCTTTTCCCCTCCCCCCTCCTCACCACCCCAGTCACTCCCACCTCCCTCCCCTGTTTCCATCCACCCTTGTTTTTGTCCCTGTGTCCTTCATAGTTGTTCCTGTAAACCCTTCCCCTTTCCCCCCCATTATCCCTTCCCATCTCCCCTCTGGTAACTGTCAGCTTGTTCTTAATTTCAATGTCTCTTGTTAATTTTGCTTGCTTGTTTGTTTTGTTGATTAGGTTCCAGTTAAAGCTCCAAGGAGGATGCACAAGAGGGCCCAGAGGCATATGAAAAGATGCTCAGCATCACTAGCCATTTGAGAGATGCAGATTAAAACTACAATGAGATACCACTTCCACCAGTGAGAATGGCCGTCATAAACAAAGCAATAAACTAGTGTTGGAAAGGATATGGAGAAAAGGGAACACACTAGGGTGTGCACTGTTGGTGGGATTGCAGACTGGTGCAGCCATTGTGGAAAACAGTATGGAATTTCCTCAGAAAACTAAAAATGGAACTGCTTTTTGACCCATCAATTCCACTGCTAGGATTATATCCTAAGAACTCTGAAACCCCAATCCAAATGAACCTATGCACCCCAATGTTTATAGCAGTACAATTTATATAGCCAAGTGCTGGAAGTGAACTCAACTGATTTAAAATAAGAGGGTTAAGCAAGTCTCTCCTAGGTCAATGCATTTAAAAATATTTTACTATGTCTTATATTTGGAAATAGGCCCATGGCTCAAAATTTTGCTGACAATATTTGAACTCCTGCTGCTTTATGGTATACATATGGATGTTATAGGTGGGTTTCAACTTCTTTTGTACTTTTATACTTTCTCTGGCAATTGGGTGGTGTAGCTCTCTCCATGCCCCTTGTGTTAGGTAGTGCTGTTGGCCATGTTTGGTATGCAGATGTGTAAGTCTGCAAAAAATATAGCTAGCACCCCCTGTGCCCTGCCTCCTGACTCATGAGCGTAAAATGACTTTTATTTGTTTGGACCATGCAACTCCTATTTCTACACACTGTGTGTAATTCTGTTTATTTGTCTCACAGTCTGTCTTTTGGTCAAGTGGAACTATGTGATTTCAAACTACTCATAGTCCACCATATCCCTTTACTGTGACCTAATGTAAGGCATAGCTTCATATTTTAAACTCTTTACCACAATAATTTTTAACTTGGTAGAGATTGTGAATTTATAATTGATTTTTAGAAACAGTATTTCTTAATAAAAAACCCAAATGCTTTTCTCTGAAATTGGTGTTAGTAAAAATCTTAGTTTTAGAAATAAAATGCTACAGAGTTCTCATATGATTGTATGTACAGACTGAATTTCACTTTACCGACATTTATACAAACAATAGTTCCCAGGGATTTACTGCTAGAATGCACAGAATGAAAAAGAATAACTCAAAGAGCTAGAAGCTCTCTAGAAAAATGAGAGCCGGAATGCCCATGCCTCTTTCTGAGCCACTGCGTCCAACAGGTCCTCGGTGAGCTGTCAGATGATAAAGTTGTGACTGGGTAAAAAACAACCCAAATCGCATTTTTTCTATTATTTTTAGAGTCTAAGAAGTCCTATTTAATTAAAATATTCTTTAAAAAACTTTTGAACTATCTGAGTGTGAAGGAAATATAGACTATAATTGAAATATTACTTGACCTCCTGCTTTCAAACAAATTAGAGCATAGTAATTTTAAGGTCAAAATCTTTATCACAATAATTGTAGTCCTTAGCTTGTGAGAGTGTAATCTTAGAAGGCACTAACTATAATGGATGTGTGATAACAGCCATTTGACTGACACTCAGGTACTGCTTGAACTTCTCCAAGGGCAGAAGATTTTATCTCATATAATGCTGGATGCCCTGAAGGAGGAAAGAATAAGGGTTCTTGGGGAAATATTTATTTCAATATGTTTTCAGCAGGAAATTATAAGAGAAATCATCATGCCATTAAAATTAAGTCCACCTGCTAAAAATATTTATAAAGCTTTTATAATTTGTTAGACTTTTTATACATATATTTTTTAATTCTCCAAGAAACCATATAATTATATAAATAAAGTGACTAAGGCTTAGAAAGGTTAAAACAATTCCCAAAGGTTCTACCTCTAGTAAATGGTCAGGCTCAGATTAAAATATAGACAATTGGATGGAACATAGTAAGTTATAAAAACTAAAGACAAATTTCTACTGAAAGAATTTTCATTTAAAAATCTAAATATCTAAGTGAAATATAAATATTTTTTAAGTTTCTATTTTATCTATTTTTCAGAGATTTTCTTAATTGTAATAGATGTTTATCTTGATAATGAGGCATTATTAATAACATGTAGGTAAAAAAATTCCAAATTATCATGTACTTTGACTTTAAGTGCTGTACAATCATTAATACTTCAGTACAGGAAACCAGTGATAAACAGATGGCTCTATTTGTAATATATTATTATGTACCAGTTTTAGTAATTTGTCCTCTGTTTCATGAAAACAAAAATCAAACATTAGATGTAGGAAAGGGAGATTTTAGGGTTTTATATTTAATAAGGACTATTTTAATTACTTAGGAAGAGATGTATCCTACTGATATACTTTTAGAATTTGGTTTATGCATGTTTATTTTATAATATATAAATTAAATCTAAGTTTGCATAGGTATAAATATAGCTATAAGTTATTTAAAAGTAAAGCTATGCTTTGGGATATTATATGAAGTCTGGACAACTAATCCTGATGCCTTTCATATGAGGTAAAATATAAGTACCTTCAAGAAATAATTTTTACTTTACATTATTTTAAATTTACTTTATGATATATTCTTATTCTGCATATTGATTTTGTTTTATATTAATCAATTACTTGTAATAGTAAATACATTATTACCTCCTTCGGACTAAAAGAAGCAAAAAAGAGCTTGGTGCAATCAATGTGTTATTGTCAACAAATACATCATGGAAAACATGCTTCTGAGCTGCACTTTTGATTAGTAGAGCAAAGAATATATTGTTTAGGATATATATATGTACAATATATATATGATAATGAAAGCTATTTGGAAAAAAGAAATATTTATAAAAAGATAAATTAGACTTTTCAAAAGTTTATGGAAGTTATAAATGATTCATGAGATATGAACTCTGGGGAGACACAGACAGGGAGACGGGGTTCTGGTCATGAAGGAGTCCATTTTATTAGAAGGTGACAATCAGTTGAAAGAAAAAGTAGATTAAAATGGCAACATATTATGACAAGTGTTAATGAGAAAGGTAGGTGCCTTCCTGTGGTAAGATAGAGGATGACTCTGCGGATACGAGAAGATCTGTGAAAGCAAAGCAAGGCATGAAAAAGACGGTGAGCTAGAATTTAATTGTTGATACTTTCTTGTGTTTCTTTTACATATGCATAACCTACTAAAATGGACAAGAATTTTACAAGCTGCATAGTTATGAAAGAAACAAGACAACGTGAAAGTTTAATTGAAGTGTATTTCTATAAACCTTGAAAATGGTACTTAGTTTTTCCCTACACTTGCATGCTCATGTAAAATCACATGGATTCCTAGTCAGGGCAATGTTTTACAAATTCCATATATTATGTAATGGAGTTTAAGGATATAAATAATGTCATAAATAAAACCAATTAAATTATATCACAACTGAGGCTACAGATCCATTTGTAAACTACCTAATGATCTAGCTGTATGATATATGTTTTCCTTAAAAATATGAAGTATAGGATGTGTGAAATTTATTTTGCAAGCAAGCCCAAGCTTTTATATATGTCAAATTTAGAAGAGACTATGTTTTTCATAAATGATATAAATGATTTCCTTTTAAAAAATTAGAAGCAGAAAAGTTTCAAACTTATGTTAGTCATGAGTATGTCATAGTTAAATTAAAATCCACAGTTTTATATCTGGTACTTAAAAAGAGTGTTTCAAATTGAAGAACTTTTAGCTATTTGTCTGAGTATGAATCTTAAATCACTCTGAGATTTTCTTGGATAACATAAAACATAATGGAATTTACAGTTGTTAGCTTGAGAATTAGTAACTATGCCTGTCCTGTTAATAATAGGACTACTTGATGACCTAGATTTCACTCAATGGAAAAATAAAAGAAACAATGAAAACTAGATTCAAGTGTTGCCTACCCTTTACGTAAATATTTATATTATTCAGAGCTTCAAACCCTATTACAAAGGGAAACCAGAACTCGAAGCTATCCTGTAGGCAAGCTTCAATCTAGAAGTATTAACCTATGTGTTTCCTGCATTTCTCTTTATATCTTCCAACATTTCATTGGGATCTTAATTTGTTTCGATTCTCTCATATATAATAACAAAAATTAAATGCTTAGAGAAAGCATTGGCCTAAATGATAAAATGAGATTTTAAAATGTAATTGGAAAGTAAGTTTTTCTCTATCCAAAGATAAAAGGAATTCTAAATTAAATATAATATTTACCTATTAAATAAATTAAATATTACAGTATTTATGTAAATACTTACATAAACATTTTTTCTTCTATCTAGAAAAATATAGTTTGGTGAGGAGGAGGAAAATGGTGGCATAAGGGAGATGCAGAATGAAAGGAAGGACTAGAGAAAAGTCATATTGCAAGTAGAATGACAGAAGTTCCAGAATGTGACTCATTTCTGGATTCCTGTCTATTCACAGCCTCCGGAACACATGCCATCTAGCAGTTTGAGCTACTATACCCATTTAAATATAAGTAGGCATCTTGGATATTCTGTATTGCTGTAGGACATGGAAGAAATGTTTTCCAATTCTCTCCATGGAGAAATTGAATAAAACTGGTTGCAAATTTCCCTGTTAGCTAGGTCAATGTTAGAGCCTCTGCCATTCAATGTATGCTGTTTAAATTACTTGTTAGTTTCAAATATGTGTGGCCTTCCTTTGACCAGAGTATTCATTTATATTTTTATATATAGTTTAATTTCTAGATGACCTGACATAGTACAGCCCTCTAGATATTTTTCTTTATCCACCAAAAGGGGCAGGGAGTATTAGTCTCTTAAAAGACTTAAATTCTTTGCTGTAAATAAAAATTAGCAAGGGACTCATTTAATATTTTTATGGTATTCACTATTAGTTTGAGACTTTCAAAATATAAAATATCAGCATCCAAAGAATCACATGAGAATACTACTTCAAAAGATGAATTAACTTTTTCAGGTATGGTTATTGATATTCAAAACAGCAGGGCAGTGTATTTACCTGTGTTCAGCTCTTCTTTGGAGTAATGATACTTATATTATTCTTCAGGGACATTAAGTAGGAACATTTTTGTTTTATAATTGACTCTAAATTTTACTGTATTTTTCCATGACCTTTGGACACCCTCTGACTCCCCTGCCCCCTGCAGTCACCATACTGTGGTCCGTGTCCATGGGTCCTTTCTCATTTTTCTGGATCCCTCCACCTCTGACCTCTACCCCCAATAGCTGTCATCCTGCTCTCTGTGTTTCTATTTTGCTTGTCAGTTCAGTTTGTTCATTAGATTCCACATGTTAAAATTTACTTTTAGAAGCATTTTACACTCAAGCATGCTTTCTTTAACATCTCAGAATAGCACATGAGTCAGTATTCCTGTATTACCAAGATATCAATGAAATGTTAATTTATAGTAACATGCAGAGATGAGGGAAAGAAAAGATTTTGGACAGACTTTAGGTTGTAAATCATGAGGAGTAAATTTTAACTACAACTTAAATATCACACAGAATTTATTTTGGAATTATTATCCCAAGACAGCTTCAATGTAGGAAAATAATTTGTCCAAGTCTTTCTCTATATAAGAAACCTGCTGTTATGCATTGGTTATGTATCTTTCTCTGAAAACAATATGATATATACCCTAAATCAAAATATGTAATCATGGTGTCTGGAAATTTGATTTAAAGAAACAATTATCCAAAGGTATAATGCCATTTGCTCAGTTGTTTGTTAAAATTTTATTTATAAAATCATAAAATTGAATGTTTAATGTCAGGAGTTTGTTTAGGTGTTATGATGCATCACTTAAAAGGGCTATTATGTAGATATTAAAAATTACAGATATGAAGGAGAAAGGAATATGTTTATGCAAAAGCAAATAATTGGACTTTTTAAAAATTTGTATTTATAATGTTATATAAGGCTAAAGGGATCTAGAAAGATAAAAATAGTTATTTGATTAGGGTCAGTTAAATTGTTTTGAATGTGAATTGTATTGAAATGTGTTCATTAGTATCAAATACATTATATTGTATTGAATACATATGATTTGAGCTAAAACAAATTCATGTCAAGTTTACTACTTTTGGAAGGTAGTTTAGCAATAGTGTTAGAATCACTATTATTGGTATTTTTGTTTTTCCAGAATTATTGTAATGTTTCATATTCTTATTGAGAATGTTATTTTATTTTTAATAAATGGAATTCAAAATTAAAAATAACATTTAATCATTACTTTTTCTTCTGTTCATCTAGAAAAAAATCACTGTTTTATATATCTAGATCAATTTTTTTTGCTCTTAATGAGGCTAGGTGTACAGTAGGAAACTTTTAAAGACCTTGTTGACAAATGGAAATTGCTAGGAATTAAAATTAGCTCACTTACACTAATCAATACTTAGAAGACATTGAGGCATACACATTCATTAGAAAATCATTACTGCACATAAAAGATGTATTTGAAGCACACTAATGTAAAACGTTAAAAGATGCTTATTACACATCTTAATAGGTGAAGAGTGATAAGGAAGGAGTCATTAGTGCGGTGTTTGTGAAGTGTGGTAAATGGACCATCGCAATTCTCTCCGGTCTATCACACTCTCTGCAGATGGAGCTGCTTCTGTTTGCGGTAGAGTGAGGGACAGAAGGGAAGAAGCAATTTTCTTTATCTATGTTTCCCAAATAGGAAATAGGAAATATGTAATTCTTCAGATTTGGATTCAGCCTTGTCATATTCTTACCAATCTGTACATTCTTAAAGTTTTCCCACGAACTAACTACAGCATCACATTGTTGAAGCTGTTTCACGCAGGGCTCTGTGATTTTGGTCTGAAGTTTTCACATCATTTACTTTTTGTTGCTTAAGAATTTACCAAATATTATCCTTACATCAGACATAAATCCATGGCTCAAAATGGTTTATTTAAAAGTTGTGGGGACAACATGTTGTGAAAAATAAATTCAGAATAATCTTCATAGGAAATGAGTGCCTATATAGGATGGGCGGACCACGTGCTGGGAAAACTTCAATTTCATAGAAGCAGCCATTAAATATGATCTTTAAAAAATAGAAAATTTAAGGCTGAATATATTAAAACTGGATTCTATTGGATAATTTCATTGTGTCTTAAAAATGTTTCCCAAAGAATAACATAAAACCATTAAAGGTGTGTATAACTTTCCGTTAAATTCAAATGACTTCCCTAGAATAAAGTCGATATTTACACAACAAACATCGAAGAATGTTTTCTAGTTTGTAGATAGGCATGTGTAAGGGCAACGCAAACAAAACTGGAACTACCTTCTGGAGGGCAAGCCCCTTGCAGTACAGGCTTCCCCCACTAGGGGAATGTCCTCGGAATCCAGCTGTATCAGTGTACCAACTGGCATTGTTGTCAGAATCAGCATTTGGCTTCAGGGAATTGTTTTTTTTTTTTTGAAGACGCAACATGTTTGTCCATTACATAATGGGTGGTTTAGGAGCCCACCTGCCCACACTGCACTGAGTGTGAACAACAGATGATTAATTAGTCATTACATGTGAGGAAAAGAACAAAATTACAGAGGCTTCATAAACATTTTTAGTCCTTGGAGGAAAAAGAGGTTGAAAAGTCACATTTTTGCAGAGAAATATATAAAGACAATTCTGAAGTTACAAAGAGTATACTAGTTACAAATACTATAGTCACAAATATAGAAGTAGCTATTGGAAAACATTCTTTCCATAAATGCTGTCAACAGTGTTAGAGCAATGAAATATGTGAAAAATTTACTGTTATATAAACATACTTATTTGCTTTATTTTTAGATGATTGATAATACTGAAGTACACAGTATGTTTATTTGTATGTGAATGTACAAAAAGCATATCTCCATATTATATATAAACATACATGTGCAAATATCTATGTGCACATCTATATTTGAAGAAGTGTTCTATTTGTTAACAAAATTATCTGCATTATAAAGAAGTTCTTCATTGTATAACCTATGCAGTAAACAGGAAGAAAATAAGTGATACAGTTGTATGAGTAGCAAGGGAGTGTTTAAATGTATAGGCAGGGCTTCTCAGCATCCCCAGTGTTTTTCCCTTAGAAAATAAGAACACCCCACCAGCTCACATTGTTTCCTAGTTATTTCCTTATTAGTCAATTATTTGGCAATTCCTGGCTAAATGTCTGCAAAGATAATGGTAATATTCACTATCTTCATTTCTTCATCTGATCTTATTTCTCCATTATTTCAACTTGGCTTCAGGCACAGTATTGCTTGGGAAACAATTCTTATAAGGAAACCAATAACATGTACTCCTCTAAACCTGCCAGGACTTCTCTAGCACTTAAATATTTGAGTTCTCAATAGCATTTGAAAATACTCAGCCATTACCTCCTTAAATAACATTTATTTGTTCTTCTCTGAAAATCTTTCACCTCAAATTTCTTACTATATTATCATATTTCAATACTTTTAACTTTTTAATTTAGCAATATTCTGTCTTTTTTAGAGAAACATCAACTAACCTGCTATTCTTTAAAACAGAGGTCTCACTGTCATTCACTGAAGTTAATCATTTTATCATTTTTGAAATTACTTTATTAAAAATTGGCTTTTATGAGACATTATCTTTGTTTTCTACTTTTATCTTTTGCTATGTCCTGGCTTTTTGTTGATAAATGCATCATTCTCCACTCATCTGTTATATGTTTTAGTTCATCAAGCTTTGTCTTAAATTATCACCCTTCTATTCTACTTGGACTCCCTAAGATACATCATCTAAGATCATAGCCTTGATTGTTACTTACATACAGATACTAAAAAGTATCTAGCCCATACTTTATGTTCTGCTCCAGAACATCCTCCAGAGCAATAGCTTCTTACATTTTTTAGGTGACAAATCATCATATCTCAAAATGAGTCCATGAGCACCCCCACCCCGTACAGTCATTTATTTTCCTTTATTCCTTATGACAGTGATAAGAACTACTATCGGTGTTATTGTGATAGAGAATCTAAGAGGTATTCCATATATTTCCTCTTTCATATCCCAATATCTAATTTATCACTGTGCTCTGTAATTTATGTCATAAATAGCCCTCACATTTTTGTTTTTCTTCAATTCTGCTTTCTTCTTCACAGTTCAAGCTATGAAATTCTTCTGGCAGGCTTAATGTAGTAGCTACTTAACTCTGTCCTCATAGACATTCTTGCCCTGCCAAAGAACAGTCTCCACATTACAGAGTAGTAGTTTCAAATTAAATCTGTGTATACTACTGTTTTTTTTTTTCCTGTTAGCCCTTTTCTTCATTTATCTAATAGGTATTTATTGAGTGCCAGGTATATGCAGTCATTGCATAGGTACAAAGAGCACAGAGGTGAACACATTTTTAAAAAATCTCAACTTAATAGAGCTTACATTCTGTAAAGGAAGATATACAGTATCAAGTAAACATGTAAATAAAAAATGAAATGTTAGGTGGTAGTATATGTTTCAAAAATACTGAAGAAAAGTAGGTGGCAAAAGAGTAAGTAGCGATGCTATTTAATTTCTGTGGGCTACTGTTAAGGGAAATTTTGAGAAGAGTGACAGGAAAGTGAGAAGACAACAAGGAAGAATGTCTTAGGCAGGAGGGAAAACAACTAAGAAAGAACATAGTAGGGGTTTAGGTCACAGTGGGAGAGAAAAGGATGGTAGAAGTGTTAAAAATTGTGCAGGTTTAGTTAGTTAGTTTGTTTTAAGGACAGTATTTCAACCCAGTGCAGCATGAAACTCTGGTTGAGAGTAGGGAGCAGCAATTTCTTGCTGATATTTTCTAAGCAGTCTCTTTGACTCTTTGTAGATAAAAGATTATAGGAACATAAGAATAAAAACAATGAAACAAGTTCAGAGGGTATGCAATAATCCAATTAGAGAAGATACATATGTAACATAGGTTGGAGCAATGAAGGAGGTAAAATGGTGGGTGGATTCCAGATATGCACATTTGGACAGTAGAATGCACAGCATTTACTGCTGTTTTAGGTGTGTGCTATGATTGAAGGAGAGGAGGCAAAGATAATTGTACAAATTTTTAAAGAGCAATCAGGTGAACTATTGTACAACTTCTTGAGATGAGAACAAAATATATTTTGGGAAAGTTTCAATAATTTCTATATTAAAAATGCTAAGTTTTGTGACTTCCAGCCAAGATGGAGGTGTAGGTGGACATATTGTGCCTCTTCTCACAACCAAGATTAAGGACAACAAAAATATAGAATAAAAAAATATCCAGAATGGATAGAGGATTGAATTGTACAGAAGTCCAACAATGATTCACATAGACCAGTAATAGGGATAGAGTCGGTGGCTGGCAGAAAGGGGTCATGGAGGGAAGAAGCAGTAGCTGGTGGTCCCAGGTGCACAGGTGGTGGTTACTGAGTGCAGGGAGGCAATGAGCAGACCAAGCAAGATGCACAAGGCACTGACCATGGTCACACATTTGCATGCAGATAAGCCAGGTGAAAACAGGCAGTGAGACGAACTGGGCAGCACAGGGCCCCGGTACCGAGAAATACAGCCTAAAGGGCAATGATTGAGAACACTTGTGGGGGTTGGGGTGCTGGGAGGGAGTCCCAGACTCATGGGAGAGTTCGTTGGAAAGACCCACGGGGTCCTAGAATGTGCACGAGTCCACCCACATGGAAATCAGTGCCAGAAGGGCCCAATTTGATTGGGGAAAGTGGTGGAAGGGACTAAAATACGAGAGAGAGCAGAGCAGGTGCCATTGTTCCCTCTCGGACCCCACCCCCACATCCAGCCTCACAACCCAGTGACTGGGTTGCCCCGCCCTGGTGAACGCCTAAGGCTCCACCCCTCACTATGTAACAGCCATGACCAGATCCCCCCCCCCCAAAAAAAAAAAAAAAAAACCATAAACAGTGATGGCTCAAATGGGAGAACAGATAGGGGCCCCAGAGCTAATTCATCTAAGTGACCAAGAGGTAGACAACCTATCAGATGCATAGTTCAAAGCACTGGTGATTAGGAAGCTCACAAAATTGGTTGATTTTGGTCACAAATTAGAGGAATAAATGGAGGCTACAATAAGTGAAATGAAGAAAAATGCACAGGGAACCAATAGTGATGGGAGAAAAACTGGGACTCAACTCAATGGAGTGGACCAGAAGGAAGAAAGAAACAACCAAACAGAAAAGAAGGAAGAAACAAGAATTCAAAAAAGGAGGAGAGGCTTAGGAACCTCCAGGACATCTTTAAATATCCCAACATCCGAATTATAGGGGTACCAGAAAGGGAAGCGGAAGAGCAACAAGTGGAAAACTTATTTGAACAAATAATGAAGGAGAACTTCCCCAATCTGCCAAAGGAAATAGATTTCCAGGAAGTCCAGGAAGCTCAGAGAGTCCCAAAGAAGGTGGAACCAAGGAGGAACACACCAAGGCACATTATAATTACATTACCCAAGATTAAAATGAAGGAGAGAATTCTAGAAGTAGCAAGGAATAAGGGGACAGTCACCTACAAATGAGTTCCCATCAGACTGTCAGCTGATTTCTCAAAAGAGACCTTACAGGCAAGAAGGGGCTGCAAAAAATTTTTCCAAGTCATGAAAGCCAAAGACCTACATCCAAGATTGCTCTATCCAGCAAAGCTGTCATTTAGAATGGAAGGGAAGATAAAGCGCTTCTCAGATAAGGTCAAGTTAATGGAGTTCATCATCACCAAGCCCTTATTATATGAAATGTTAAAGGGACTTATCTAAGAAAAAGAAGATCAAAAATAGGACAGTAAAAGACAGCAAACTCACAGATATTAACAACCACACCTAAAACAAAAGCAAACTATGCAATCATCTAGAACAGGAGCAGAAACACAAAAATGGAAATCACATGGAGGGTTAGCAACAGGGGAGTGGGAGGTGGAGAGAGGGGGAAAGGTACAGAGAATAAGTAGAATAGACGGTGGGTAGAAAATAGACAGGGGGAGGGCAAGAATAGTGTGGGAAATGTAGAAGCTAAAGAATTTATGACACATGGATATGAACTGAGCAGGGGAGTGTGGGTGGGGGGTGTGCAGGGTGGAGGGGAGTGATGGGGAAGAAACAGGACAACTGTAATAGAATAATCAATAAAATATAATTTTAAAATGCTAAGTTTGTAAACTTAGTAGATATGGAAGGTGAATTACTGAATTGCAACCATGCATATCTGTATAGAGCTCAAGAATAAGGCTTAAATTAGAAGTCTAAATTTGGCAGTAAATACTAAATAATATTTCAAGTATGGGACTAGATGTGATCACACATAATGTACAAATAGACAGTGAATAAAGAAGATACCACAAGTTCAATTTAATAGGGGCAGCCAGGAGGCAAAAGGAAAGATTTTTTAATGATTCTCTAATATGTGCCCATTGAATGAGTACATAAATAAATTAGTTAGCATATAAATTGCAATCCACATGGAGTACAATTTATATGCTTCCCTCCCTTTGTAAAGAAGAACAAGACCTGTTTCTCAATTTTTTATTCCCTGTTTTAGTGAAAAACACCATTACAGATACAAGTCGGCAGACTTGGAATTTAAGACAATCCTTTGACATCACCGTCTCTGACAAAGTGCTGAAAGTTTCCCTAAAGGAGAAATCTCTCCATAATACCCCTATCCACATTTGAACCCCCTATATATAACTATTTGACAGAAACACTGAATATGTGTATCCATTTCAAGTAAAACGTAAGACATGTAATTGTCAGGATCTTGTAAGGCAAGAAACTATCTGGATGTGGAAATTTCCCTACAAATACAGCTATTTATAATTAAATTAGAACTGGATGCATTATCATAAGATGGAAACAACATTATTCCTATTACTGACATGAAACTATTATTATTAACAATTTTATAATGTTTTGTGTTCCATTGCAATTTTACTTTTAATATATCTAAATGTTATAGTCCATGTATTTTCCAATGGTCTATTCAATGGCCTACAGATACCAAGAGTTTGAGAAATGCTGCATTGAGTAACCTAAAGGTATAAACCAACAATTTCAAATATACCCCAGTAGTTTGTACATAAAAATATTACTTGTCTATTCTCTTGGTATACACTCTTCATTTTTGGAAAAAGTGCACAATGGTTGAGGAAGATTGGTAACTCTTTTTCAGTACACAAATCCATGTGTACCTTCTATTTAATGCTAGACACATTTGATTGACAATAAACAATAGATCACAGATGAATCAGAGACTACAGCAATATCTATTCCTGTTTTATCGAGGCATGTTTTTAACATAAATATATGTTATTCTGAAAGCTGTCAAAGCCTCTTTCAAAATAATTTATATGGCTCTGGCTGATGTGACTCAGTGGATTGAGTGCTGGCCTGCAAACCAAAGGCCAAAGGGTTGCGGGTCGAGTCCCAGTGAGGGCACATGCCTGGGTTGCAGGCCATGTCCCCAGTTGGGGGCATATGTGAGGCAAACACACATTGATGTTTCTCTCCCTCTCTTTCTCCCTCTCTTCCTCTCTCTCTAAAAGTAAATAAATAAAACCTTAAGATAATTTGTATGCAGTAAATTTCCCCTTCTTGTGAGAAAGTTTGTTTTGTTATTAAACATGTAAAGGCACAGAACTTATTTCCATAACATTAATAAAACTGAGAACAAGAAGTCAAAGAAAATATTCATGTATATTTGGATTCAGAATTTCTTCCTTCCTTAAAAACAGTCATAAGAATGGTCATGGAAAATTTGCAGGTGAGTTTCTTTGACACCATGCTATAATACATTAAGGCCATACCCATTTTTTAACTTCTAAACTGTTGTAGATTTAGCAGTTAGACTTCGAATTTCTTGAAAAAACATGCCTTCAAATTTTTCCATTCTTAAGTCTGAGAAGAAAAATTGACAATAACTTGGGGGGAACTTAGAGCCCTAAAAACTTCTAAATATTTATGAGATTTTTATGCGATAAGAAAAATGGTGGACACGTTAAACAGAAAGTGGCTACATCAGGTTTTCTGTTTAATTTAGTAATAGGCCTGTTTAGTAAAAGAGTATGAAAGGGAGTTTCTCGATGTATGCAACAGACTTACATCTCCCCCACAAATGCTTCCTCAGGACAGAATCTTTCACTTCTGTTTTAGTGCCTTGATGACTCTGTCAGGCCTGCTTTTGATTAGGTTTACAAAGACAAAAGCATATTACTTTGTCGGACACAAATTAAGAATGAAAGCAGGATTCATTTTCGTGTATTTTTCCTTTCTAGAGGATCCTAGCCAGGCAGCTGCTAATTATTATGTTTCAAGGATGAGAGAGAGAGAGAGACACAGAGAAGTTCATTACGTCTGGCTCACTATGACTATCTCTTTACTAGAGTCTCATAGTTAAAATAGATGTTACATACAATATGAGGTCTGTCTGGGGAAAGTCCAGCCATTGTTAATATAAAGAGATTGGCTTGTGGGACATCAATGTAACCTGGCATCCAAGGAGAGTAGACTGGAATGGACATGTGTGAATAATGACAGCTTCATTGCACTAGTCAGTGGGGGTGGTAAGCACTGTTGAGTGAGCATGTGTACTATGTGGCCAACTTATTCACAATGACTGAGCAAGTTGAGCAACAAATGCGTATCAAATTTTGCATTAAACTTGAACATTCCTATGTGGAAATGACTGGGATGATTCAGAAGGCCATAGCTATGGGCAACTGGTGATTGGCAGCTTTATCAGGACAACACACCCATTCATGCATCAAGCCTTGTGCAGAGTGTTTTGGTGAAACATCAACTCACCCAGGTGATTTACCGCCCACTGCCAAAAGCCTAGATCTGACATCCTGAGACTTCTGGCTTTTCCCAAACTAAAATCACCTTTGAAATGGAAGAGATTTCAGACTGTCAATGAGATTCAAGAAGATAAGACAGGGCCACTGATGGTGATTGGGAGACTGTGTGAGATCCCAAGGTGCTTACTTTGAAGGGGACCCAGGTGTCATTATATTGTGTTTCTTGTATCTTGTATCTTCTTCAGTAGATGTCTCTATTTTTCATATTACATGGCAGGATATCTTCCAGACAGACCTAATACATTGAGCTTCTTATACCTATTATACTACTAACTATTCTTCCTTTATTGTCTAATTTAGAATTGCACTGAAATAACTACAAATAAGGCTCTATTTCTCAGTGACAACAGTTTTAAACTGAATTAGGCACCTAATCTCCTTACCATCACTTCTTGGCTTTAAAGTAATTTTTTAAAAGAGACTTTAATTTCAGAAATGCTCTGTGAATTCTAAAACATTAAAAACAATGGCTACCACCAGCAAAATGGCTTTTGGATAAGTGGATAATTATAGTTTTTCTAGGAACTAAATTAATTAGCTGCTGCCCTTTCCTAAGGAGAAAGCTTTGTACTTAGCACATTTCTCAGTAGATATTTATTTGACAGAGGAGCCATGACTAAGCAAATTAGTCTACTTGGGATCATTTAACACAGTACAATAAAATAGAACCATGCAATGATAGACTGATTTCTTCATGTAACAGACAAACAGGACTCTGAGACTACTAAGCAATAGAATTTGAAAGGACACATGCTTAAAGCTCCTGTCAGGTTCATTTTAATTTATTTGATGGAGGCAATACTTCAAAATTCATTCAAAATAATATGAAAATTCAATTGTTAATCGGTAAAAATGAAGCAACACTGCTATTTTGAAAAGCAAAGATGTCAAGTCAAAGGAAACACTTGGTAGCAGCCTTATTTTCTAGACTTCAAAACCTTTGCAAGTACATGAGGACTGGGTTGAGGAATTTTATACACTTTGTAAGAATACTTCCAGTCTCCATGTGATAGGCATTCAGCAAACATACATATTATTTTAAAATAACTTAGCTTAGAGTTTCAGGATGACATAGTTCTCTTAAAAAATAACCATGAAATTGTAAAGCTGCCTCATTTTAGGAGGGGGATTCTAGACTCTGAGAATCCCAATGACAGTGAGATTTCCCTAAAAGCTTTAAGACAAGTGAAACAACTTGACTTCTCATGAATTTCATAACAATATCTTATAAATGTGACTTTTCCATCTGTTTTTACAGTATTTAGTGTATGTGTTAGTCACTCACCAGCTGTATGACTGTAGACAAATTACTGTACTTCACTGTTCTCTTTCGTGGACCAAGATAATGATGGTTCCAATTTAACAGGGTTCAAGAATTAAATACATACATACATGGATGGAACTGGCTTATAATCAACCTTAATCCATAGAAAGCACTTAAAAATATAGGTGGGCAAAAGTAGGTTTACAGTTGTAATACGAACAAATAATACAAGCATAAACTCTGTGTTTTGTTTACTCACAATCATAAACCTTCTTTTGCCCATCTCTGCATATAGGATAATATTGTTACTACTTCATTTCTACTTCACTTGAATATATATGTATATGTATTTGTATCATTTACATTCAAATGAATATATAATACAAATACCACATATAATATGTTGTTTATTATTTTAGAAAAAAGACACTTGAAGCTTTGACATTATCTGGCACTGGTGCCCTTTTTTTATTTCCCTCAGTCTGTTTCTTGCCTAAGATGGAACCATTTATCTTTGAAAAAACAAAACAACAAACTCAAAGGGTGTATTTTCTAAAACTTTTAATAGTGAAAGATGAGAGAATGTGAAATAATATTTTGTGAGACCCCTATGATTTAGGGCCTAAGCATATCTCATTTTGATATGGAAGTACCATGAATCTATAGATGAGTCTATAGAAATTTCTTCCTCTTTTTCTGGAATTTCTCCCTCATATCTAAGATACACCAGCTGAAATTTTGCTTCCCTATCTATTTACTCTCAGCAAGTTGTTTGCCTTCTCTGTCATGCAAACCTTTATGTAGCTGTAGTTAATCAGACTCCTTTGCAAACAGCATTCCAGCAATTTACTACTTTCTATTTGAATTCTAAAATATATTGCTTACATCTTCATAAACTTGAGTCTAGAAATTAGGGCTCTTGAGAATGCATTTTTTTTTTTCATTATAATGTTTTCTTCGTAATATTGGCCTCAGGAGATGTAACATATTTTGATCATCTAGATCCAAGGGGAAAAATAAGCAGTATGGTGCATGGCAGGAATATCATATCAAATTTCATAACTTAACCTGGAATCTCTTTACTAAAACCATAAGATCTCACCTTTAACAAGATCCTAATTAACAGAGCAAACAAGCAAGCATAATATAACCAAAGACACTGAAATTGAGAACAAGAGAGGAGAGGGATAGGAATATCCAAGGAAAAGGGGAAGGGTTTAGAGCAACAAGTATGAAAAACACATGGACAAAAGCTGGGGTGGGGGGGTGGAAATGGGAGGGAGCTGGGGAGGGCTGGGGTGGTGGGATGGGATGGGACTAGAAGACAGAAAACTGTATAAGAACAACAATTAAAATAAAATTAAAAAAATAAAATTCTAAAAAAATAAATAAAGCCATTGCCAGTATTCAATTGATTCGTACTATATTTAAAAAATGAATCCAATATTTAAGTGATAAATTTTGTGCATCTATCACATTATTAAAATTAAGGTAATTGCTGGATTAAATTAGGTAAAAAGCTCTTAAATTACAATATAAAATCAATTCATGGATGACATATGCCAAAAAAGTTAGCATAATACTGAAATTGTATTATTTTGATTTTATTAAGAACTAATCATTTTATATGTTATAGAACTATGGTCTACATAAAAATTATGCAAATTAAAAAGGTAATATTTTAAGAAAAGTTACTTTACATTTTTCTTTAGTTAAAAGTTATTAAAACAATACCCTGCTGGATAACTCTGCTATCTGTGTACATTTCAGCACATCTCAAATCTTTTAATTTGAAATAGACTATTTTGAAAAGCATGTTTAATTTCCAAAGTAAATACTTTAAACTACTATTAGAGCTGCACTCACTTTAATATTCCATTTTATTTGTAAATTATTATGTTTTTTGCCACTTCTCTTATATCAAAATAAGTTGAGCTTTTATAAGGCTAATCAATTTAGGGAATTTTAAAATAAGGAAAACCAAATTCAGCTGGTTTTGAAATGAACATAATGGTAAGGATAGGATGACGAAGAGAAATTAGAAGGCAAAATACAATCTTTTCAAAATCTTGTCACAAAACAACAGTTGTTGGTTTTATCCTAACAGTAATAGGAAGCCAATGAAAATACTTAAGAAATGAGTTGCTTTATTCAAACTTGTTTTTTATATTATTAGTATTATATGTCAACTGTTGATTAGAAGAATCCAAGAGGATATATAGACAGTATTTATATCTTTCTACTCTCAGAACTCATGAAAAAGTTGCAATAACTGAAGGGTAACAAGCTATTGATATTAGTATACATTCAAAATATTTATTGTGTGCTTCTGTTCCAGATCCTATTTTGATTACTTGAAAGTGAAATGAATATGATAAAGTGTCCATACTCATAATGCTCACATTCTAGTGCTCCAAAAAAGTCAGTATGAAATGGAGCAGTCAATTCTATTTTCTACTACACACACATAGAAAATCTATACATTTTATGGAACATAAATATTCAACAATGTATATATACATATGTGTGTGTGTATATATATTGAAATCAAGTGTAGCACCTTTGTATGAGGGAAGTTCATGCAGCGTAATCAGAAAAATATTTTTGAAGAGACGGCTTTTGATCTGAGATTCAATTTCCAAAATCTTGAAATGTTAAGAATTGATGGAGAACTTTCCAGAAATTTGGAATATCAAATATATAGATTTTGTGGATCATTCTGGTACAATAAGAGGGCCAATGTCTGGAGTTAAGTGAATAAAAAGCAACAGGTATAAAATGGGAATTAAGAAGCACAGTCAAATGATCTCTAATTTCCTAGATAGATCAGGTAAGTCCCTGCAAGCCATGATCTCAGGAGTCTTAATTTTAGTCTAGGAAGGGAAGGTTTTAACAGAGATGCAATATGTGATAAGTTTTTTTAAAGATCACTCTGGCCAATCAGTAGAAAATGAGCAAATGGGGAAGCGTGCAGTATTATAAAGACTAATTAAATTAGGGAAATGGGTTGGAGCCTGTTAAGCAGTGCATGTAAGTTATGACAACTTCTTAGAATTGGTTGGTATTACTGAAGATAAGAACTTATAATATTTTGCATATCTTTTGAAACCAGTACCAATAGGATATACTGATGTGGTGATTATTTAAATACATCGGGACATTGATTTGATTGGACCTGGAAATGTGTGTAGGAAACTTTCCTGAATAAGGAGATGGTGTGTTATTTGTCAAGACAAGGTACACTAGAGTAGGAATACTGCCATCAGTTTCAGACAACCTGAGGTTTAAATTCAAGAGGAGATTCTACATGGGGAGTTAGCTGAGTCTTAGTTACACATTTGGAAGCGTTTGGCATAAAGTTGGCAATTTAGGGCATTTTAGGAAAGAGTACTAGCTTAAAAAATCACACAGACTCAAGCTCTGAAGCAATTAATCATATTAAGCATTAATAGAGTACTTGAAGATGACAAAAGGTTCTGAAATACTTTGAGTGGAAAAGTAGAAGGAGTGCTAGGAGAAATATTGTAGAGTTATGAAAACCAGTTGGAGAAATTGAACTGAGTGGTCAGCCCCTTCTTCATATCGTTGGCTGAGTGATCAATTAAAAGAAGGCAGAGCCCAAATGTGAAGATTTGCCTTTGATTAGCAGAAGGGACTGTCAAATTGTATTAGATGAGTAGGAGGAAAGGAGAATTCCAAATGAATTCAATTTGTAGGTGATGTAGAAAGAAGATAAGTTAGTTCCTGTATAATACCTTTTATGTTTTCAAAGAGTGACGTCAATTAATGTAGGTAAATTGGAAGTGTGATGGTAGAGAATCTAGGGAAGAGAACATCTAATATGTTTTTAGAAAAATAAAGAGAAAGCTGATTAGAGAAATTGAGTGGATTTTCAGAAATCATTTTAGGGTGCAATTAAGTTTAATAATCATGACTTCATGGTATAAATAGAGATGTGAATATTTTTTAACCAATCTGTAAGCTGTCACAAAGATTTCACTTAGCTTCCTTAATTAATAGTGATAAAAGTGCAATGGATAAGGGCTTTTTGAAACTGGCAATACTGTGTTTGACCATTTAATATAAATGTAGTATGAGTTAAATATAGAGAATGTATTGATAAGGAGTTTGGTACATTTGAAAAACCGTAATTGAGAATAGTATCCATATATTAAGTAGTTAAAAATGAGGTGTGTGATAGTTTAAAGAAAATGAAAATTTCAGTAGAATATGAGTATAAAAGTGGTAATAGATATAATGGCAATACTTGAAGAAAAAAGTTGGCAGGATAATGTGATGTCAATAATCTGTAGGTTTTTGGGTGAAATAGATGAGTTAGGGTATAGAAACATTCCTAGATTACCAAATGTCTACAGAACCCAAGGAATGAATTCTCAACTTTTAATTCCGTAGAGACTTCTATACATACAATTATTCATGTAACTTTTTTAATTGACATTTTGAAATCACTGTAAATATACATACACTTTTAAGATATACTGCAGAGAAATATTTTGTATACTTCACCCCATTTCTCATCAATGGTAATGTTGCAAAACTACTGTATATCATAACCATGATATTCATATTACATTATCCACAAATCTTATTTGGAATTCACCAGTTTTATATTATTTTATTATTATTATTTAATGAGGACTTTTTAAAAGATGTCATCTATTTATTTATTTTAGAGAGAGGAGAAGGGAAGGAGGAAGAGAGGGAGAGAAACATCAATGTGTGTTTGCCTCTCATGGGTCCCCCACTGGGGACCTGGCCTGCAACCCAGGCATGTGCCCTGACTGGGAATCATACCAGCAATCCTTTGGTTCACAGCCCATGCTCAATCCACTCAGCTACACCAGCCAGGCAGAATTCACCAGTTTTACATGGATCCCTTTGCTAGAGTTAGTTTGTGCATTTAATTAGCTTTTTACAGTTATCACATGTGTGGGTCTGTGCATCCAACACTGCAGTTCAGGTGGTTACAGAGCCATCACCACAAGGAGAGCTTGCCTTCTCAGGAGCACCCAGGCTTTTCCTCCTGATGTGGGAGGAAAAGCCCTAGGGGAAGATTGCATGGCAATCTCCCATACGTTCTCTCTAAAATTTTGTCTTTTCAAAATGTTATATTAAGCAGTAATAAAATATGTAATGTTTCTGGATTGGCTATTTTTTTCACTCAACAAAATTCCCCAGCAATTAATCTAAATAGTTGATGTGTACCAATAATTATTTTGCTAAGTAGTGTTCTTAATCCTTATGAATCACAGTTTATTTAACCATTCACCATTAATTATTTGTATATAATAATTTTGTTAGTAAATAATATAAGTTATTATTTCCTTTTCTATTATTATACTAATTGCAGTACTTATTTTCAATGCTTTAATGCATTGTCCTAAATCTTCAGTACAGTATCAAGTGTCATATAATATCAAGTGTTACAAGCAAGCATTCTTGTTTTGTACTTAGAGGAAGAGTTTTAATAATTTGCCATTAAGCAGGATATTTGTGTAGGTTTTTGGTAATTACTCTGTATTATATCAAGGAGCCACTTCTTTTCCTAGTATGCAAACAGCTTTTTGTCATCATTGTCATGATTTCATACTCAGATATATTTAGTGCTTTCCTTCATCTATGGGGATAATCATGATTTACCTCTTCTTTTTTTGGTATGTTTAATTATCTTGATTGATTTCCTATCACTGTTGCATTCCTGGAATAAATGTCACCTACTCATGATATAATATAGTTTTGATATTTCTCTGGTTTGATTTGCTGTCTTGTTTTTAGAATCTTTATACATTTTCATAGTTTTTATCATTTTGTGAACTTCTTGTTGTGGTGATTATCAAGGATATGCAGGCTTATATAACAAGTTGGAAAATATTTTCTCTTTATTCTCTGGATGACTTTATGTAATTGATGTTATTTCTAATATATTTGGAAGAATTCACCTCCAAAATGGTTTAAGCCTGGCATTTTAAGTATGAGAAGATTTTAATAATCAATTCAATTTTTAAAATCAATATGGCAGAATTTAGATCTGTTTATCTTTTTCCCATAGATATTATTGTTGTTATATTTGTTATATATACATATATTTAAAAACATAATGCCTTACTATTTCTGATTTGTAAGTGTGTATTTATATGTATCACATTTTCAGGATTTGTTTATCACTTCTACTTGTATTTTCAAAAGGGGTTATCCTTGGCCTTTGGACTATAAATTTTAGAAACCTTATGTACTTTCTTCCTCTCAGAAATCAAAATGGTCGTTATTTTTATTAGAGTTGTACTTACTGTATAGATCAGTTTTGGGGGTCTATTGCTATAGTATTCTATGAAATGTTTATGTCTTAAACTATTCTTGGTAATTTAGTTTTCAGTGTACATACCTGTATACTATTTATAGGTTCCTTCCTATGCATTTAATTTATTCATGTTATTTTATACAGCAATATTTTTAAATTTCATATTCATTGTTTCATATATTTTTGCTTTTCTACATGTATACAAAACACTGTATTTTAACCTTGTATGATGTTCATGAATTTTCTCATAAATTTTAATAGTTTTTGTATATTCTCTTATATTCTTTTACATTTCTGTATATACATATATGTGGTTTATAGTAGAAGCAGACAGTTCACCCTTCAACCAGTGTGTCTCATAAGTCCCTCGCCCAACTCCACCAGATCATGGATTACATTTTCTTTTCAGATTGTTGTAGTTTAAGAAGGATTTTTACCACTACATAAAGGTGGACTACTCTGATTCCAGCATTTTATAAAAGTCTACTTACTGTGCAACACATTGCCCTAAAGCTAGTGCTACAGAAAAATTTTCACCTAAGTACCAACTTTACTCTTAGTTATCCATTGTCCTAGTAATATTACCTAAAACATACCACAAAATATCAATGGCATATCTTATTCCGTATTTTTTCAGTGCTTTTGGTTCTGTGTATTGACTGTGGGATCTGGCTAATTTGATATATAACAAATATTTCAACCTCAGGCAAAGGGATATCAACTACTTTGAATGTGTTCTGATCTTGAGGTATGTCAGATACTCTCTAAAGGGATTTGGGAACTGTCTTGAGAAGACTATCTTTATGTTTGAGATTGGATAGATTTCTAATTTCAACTCCTAAATTTTGCAAAACCACCAAAATCTTGGCTGTTGTTGTTTTGTTTTTGTTTTTTAACATTAGTAGTGGCACTCTTAATGGGAAACGCTCAGATTCTTAGCTCCTGCCAATATCTAAATCAGTAGATACCTCTAGAGAAAAATCAGCTACAGAAAATCTGCTCCACGGTTCTCCTGTCTCTGGACTCCTGCGTCTTCCAGCCCCTCATTTCTTCATTGATGTCTTTTCAGTAGCTCATTGAAGTCTTTTAATAGCTTCTGTTTATTTTTTTTAAAGATTTTATTTATTTACTTTTAGAGAGAATGGAAAGGAGGGAGAAAGAAAGGGAGAGAAACAACAATCTGTCTACGGCCATACCACCCTGAATATGCCTGATCTGGTCTGATCTCGGAAGCTAAGCAGGCTCGGGCCTGGTCAGTACTTGCATGAGAGAAACATCTATGTGTTGCCTCTTCCTAGCCCTAAACAGGGACCTGGCCTGCAACCCAGGCATGTGCCCTGACTGGGAATCCCATCAGCAACCTTCTGGTGACAGGCCAGTGCTCAATCCACTGAGCCACACCTGCCAGGGCAGTTTTTGTTTCTTAATCTTCCTTTTCTGTTTGATTTTAGCAGTAGCTACTCCTTCTTTTCTGGAGATGGGTCTCCCACAGTTTTTTTTTTTTTTTTAATAAATAAAATCTTAGTGTTATTTCTGAAATCCTTTTAGAAATCTGACATATGTGGTTTTTTTATTCCATTAGATATCATCACTCTTGAAACTTTTGGGGTCTTTCCCATTTTTGTTGAGAGAAAATTTTCCACAGTGTCTCAGCATATCTTGCATAAGCTTTTAGTCCATTTCTCTTTTCAAGGATGTTTCTGCAATGAACATCCTGAGAAGACAGAGATAAAGTCCCCTTCCAGGGCATAGGACAGACTTACTTGCTATCTAGTAATAAAAATAATGTTTCCTCTTGGGGTAAATGTTGGGCAGGTTTACCAGCATGGATGTAAAATGAGAGACATATACCTGAAGAGCTCAGAGGAGGCCTGCATGGTGGGCCTTATATACTTAGAAACCTAAAGTGGCCACACACGTGTGATCTGAAGTTAAAACTTCCTAACTAAAAGTGAGTCATGGCTGGTAGTCATGTCCTAGGCTAGTATCTGCCTTGACACAGGTCAATCTTTATCTTAACCGAGCCTGTCTATTGTCCTTTTGCATCTAGGATATTATAATATTCTTTTGAGATGTCAAGAGTAACCTCTTTTGCCATCCCCCTCAATGCACAATCTCCCACCCGAACTTAAGGACCACATAAACCCTTATTACTTGTCCCCCATATAGCATCTCTGTGTGTTGTAAATGTTAATTGTTAACTATCCTGTACTCACTAATGTGAAAGAGGAATACACCTATCCCTTTTACTTTTTATCCAGTCTCAGAGATTCTCTGCTTTACTTTCTCTTGCCTCCCTAATCTACCACCAATGGATTTCATGTAACCCCTTCTCCTTTGATTCTGATGTATAAAATAAGGTGCAAAACTACCATTCTCTAGAGCATTTTCTCAGTCTATTGAGATTTTGCTTCCCAGTAATTGTCATCAGTTTGGCTCAGATAAACTCCAAAATTCTTATAGGTTTGAATGGTTCTTTATGTCAACACTCATTTCCAAAAATCTAGGTTCTTTGCTGTGAGGGAGACTCACTGTTTGTATAAAATTCATCTACATAGGAAGTATTGCACCAGATAAAAATTTCAAGCTACCTACTTTGTCATTAGTAATAAAGTCTTTTTTCTCTGACTCTAAGTATTGTATTTTCTACCAGCATCCATAAAACTGGAACATAATAAATTGTAAGCTGCAAGAAGAGTAAGATTTGAGACCCCTTACTATTTGTGATATCAGTTTAACACTTTATTACATATATACATGTTCACTTGTTTGATATATATATAAATATAAATAAAGAATATCATTTACATGCTGATATTGTCAGTTTGACAGATGTCTATTTATATCTTGTTGCTTAAACATACATTACACAAATTACAAATGAGGTTGAACAACATTTCATATATTTAATCACTTTTCAGTTTGGTTCATCTTTAAATTGCCTGTATATATATATATTGCCCATTTTATTTCATTTCACTTTCCTTTTTTAAAATTTATTATAGGAGTTAGTTTTTGTCAATAATAATGAAACTGAAAACAATTTCTTTGTTAATGATATGTTTTACAAATATTGTTCTCAATATATTGCATTTAATTATCTTTACAGTTTTAAGAAATGTATACATTGAATTTACTAATTGATTTATCAGATAATAAATTTATCAATATGTTATTTATTAATATTTAAAATTTATCAAGATATATTTATTTTTGTGGTTTGTGCTTTTTGCAACATTTAAGCAACTTGTGCTTAATATTTTATTCTATTTTTAAAGTGAAAATATTTTAAAATATTAAATATTTATTTTTTAACTAAGAATTTTAAAAAGGAAATTTATTTTATACAATTTATTTCCATATTGCAGCAATTGTGTAACTTTGATCTTTTAATTTGGAAAAATATAAAGATTAAACAGATAATTGAATTGTCAATATTGTTCAAACCACTGCTATTATATACTAGGTTTTTTAAATCATTTTGATTTCTGTCTGGATTCCCTCTTCTATTCATGTGCTCTCTCTACACCAACATACAACTTCTTAGTTTCTATGGCTATAAAATGTGACTTAATGTCTTATATATTTCTATGAGTAAATATTTCTTTTCTAATATAACATCTCCTTCATAAATTTATTAGCTACTGGTTGCTCTACTTTTTAAAAAATTTTTATTTTTCTGAACATGTTGCCAAGTTATCAAAAAGTATTATAATTTTAATTCAAAACATCATATACAGATATGCAGACTCTGGCCAGTAGTGTCTGCAGTGTTGTGGATGAGATGAAACAAATTCACATGGACTACCAAAGTCCTGTGGAGAAAAAAGGGATGGCTCCCCTACTCTCTCAAAGGGAGAGCACCTTGGCCACTCAAGGGGAGAGTGCCTCAACCCTTGCCTTGATAGGCTTTTATTTGCTTTCTAATAGTGTACATCAAAGAAGGCTCTCATTCATTATGCTCAGGTTTGCTTTAGGTGATCCCTTTTACAGATAACAAAGGAACTGATATTAGTGATTACTTATTACAGATTAACAAGGAAAAAATTTTGCAAATGCAAGGGAATGATCAGAGGGATCGGTCTAGTTATACTCTGTCCTTGGGAGAATTTACACAGACTTCAGGAAGTTACTTTAAAGATATGAAATAAGCATTTGCTGCTTTAACTCAGGGTGAGGGAGTTTTAGCAAAAGCAAGCCTAAAAGCAGCCTAGGTATAATGCAGGCCTGGTTTCCCACAGGAAAGCCAATTTGTGCTTTCTGCTTCCTGTGTGCCAACACTCACCTATTGGCTTTCCAATAGGGCTGGGCTAATTTGCCATTCCACGTGGATAGGTTCCCTATAATACAGCGGTGGGCAAAAGTAGGTTTATGACTATTTATATGGGAAAGGACATGAAGATTATGATTATTACAATGGCTTTATTAACTCAACAAGATGTCACAATGGCACAGGGTATATAGGTACCATCTTGTAAGTGTCATTGTTACATTCTGTGAGTTAATAAAGCTACTGTAATAATCTTAACTTACATGTCTTTTTTCTTACAAACACATTGTAAATCTAATTCTGCCCACCTCTGTATGAATGCCCACACACACATATATGTTCTGTCATATATGTATGGAAATAAGTTATTGACCATACAGCTTTTCCTCCCAGCCATGAACATGGTATATTGACTGCTCTTTTATTAACTTTTCAGTTCTTAAGATAATTTCTTTTCATGATAAAAGGTTTAGAGCAGTGAGTAACTTTACATTGCTGGGAAACTATGAAGAATATATTGTTAATGGTTTATGATTATTGCTTTGTATGATGCTCTAAAACTTATATATATATATATATATATCACTTCATTCATTCTTATACTATGAAAAAAGCACACACAAATAGTTAACAGAGCTGAGAATGGTGGATGCTGTGGGAACTGTAATCTTTGTGTCTAGAAATCATTTAAATTACTTGATCTTTAACAATGGGCATACAGTGTGTTTGAGTTTGAAAAACATAAAGATTAAAGAGAGAAAAGGCCTTGTCAATACATTTTTAGAATTTTTCCATAAAATTCTTACTCATTTTTATTAAGTCCAAGAATCTTATAGTTTAATTGCCAATGCCAACAGAATATTTTTAAATCAATTTCTTGTTTGCTTATTAGTAGTATGCAAGTATACTTTTAATTATGCTTGTTGATTATACATCCAGAACAGTGGCCAAACTCTATAATCTAATACAGAAAAAAATTTGGAATTTTATATAAATGATTATATCACCAAAAATAAAAATATATTTATTACATTTTATTTATTTATTTATTCTATTCATTCACTCAGAATTCAAATGTAATTTTTTTTTCCATTAAGCTCAAATAATGCTGAGTGAAATACAATATACATATTAAAGAAATAGGATATTTTCCTTACACCTATTTTTGCAAATAGACTTGGTACCCTTTGTATAAGATATGGACAATGTTTTGGTTTTGAATAAATATTTAAGTAAAAAAAAAAAGAAATCTAAGATTTCTGTGTTTATTCTCCCCTTCCACATTCTGAAGATATTATCCCATATTTTCTAGAATTTATTGCTGCTGATAAAAACTCTAGTGTCAGTCTCATTACTTTTAAAATCATGGAAAAGTATTTTTTTGATATTTTTTAGATTTTCTTTTTGTCTTTATACTTTGCCATTTCATGGCTAGTTGAAGGTCCATTGTCTTCTTACCTAAAGACTCGTGTCTTTCTTCAACCCTGCAACATTTCAATCACATCTAATTCTACCTTGTTTCCCCTGCTAGTCTCTTCCTTTATGACACTTTTACCAGCTGTACAATGACCCTTCTGATTTCCTATTAGGAATCTTTTAACCTATCTTTTAAATGTTTACCACTTTAATTCTATGTTTGCATTTTGAATTTCACTCAAATCCAACTTCCAGATTTTAACCTTCTAAAAGCCTCTGTTATTTAATGTTATATTAGTTATTAATTTGAATGGTTATGTTGATTTTAGGGGTTCTATCTGATTTTTCCAAATATTTCCATTTATTTTTGTTCATATTCTGAGTCCCTAAATCATCTATGTATTTAATTATTTTAAACATACTTATTTCAGATTATTATTGTTTATCTGAGGATCTTTGAGTTTATTGGTTATTTTGGACTTTCATGTGGAATTTCTCCCTTTTTTGTTTTATAAGTATTTTAATTGCAATGCCATTTTTAGTGGTGATTCTTTGTGGGAGTTTCATATGCTTTGGTTATGAAAGTAGTCTTGATGCAGGAGTATTTTTGACATTTCTTTGTGGATCTTTTAGATTTCTGCAAAACTGTTCAATTCTTTATGTTTATTTCCTGATTTTGTGTTTTCTCACTTTTCAGATATTTAGACTTTATAACCCTCAAGCTGAAGCAACCCAGTAATGAGATGTCAGGTCTTCATAGATGGCTTTAATTTCCCCCTTCCACAGATAGAGCAGACAATTCAAAACTCCTTATCACCCACCCAATGGCTGTGTCATTGACCCTAGCGTGCTTGTCAGAACCACAGCCTCAGCAATTAGGAAATATATCTGGAACTAGAATATACATCGGTACCCCATCTCAATTTTTACTTAATCCTCTGCTTTTAATTTCACACTACTTACTTTTATATTGTCAAGTCCAGTTATATGTATTTTTTTTTAATTATATGGGAAGCTAAGAAAGAAGGAATTCCTACTTTTGTGACAGCATGGATGGAACTGGAGACTATTGTGCTAAGTGAAATAAGCCAGTTGGCAAAAGACAAATACCAAGTGACCTCGTTTATAAGGGGGATCTAATGATCAAAATAAACTAATGAGCAAAATAGTACCAGATGCATAGAATCACGGAATAGAAAGATTGCTGTAAGCTGGGAAGGAGAGGGCAGAACTGACTACAAGAAAGTGAAGGGATTAGTCAAAGAACATATATGAAGGACCTGTGGACTACTTATGGAAGTGGGGGATAGGCTGGGTGGAAGGAGGCAGAGGGGCAAAAAGTGGGAAAACTGTAACAGTATAAACAATAAAATATTTTTTTAAATATGGGTGCTGATGTCAGGTAGGAAGCAGGGAAAAGAACTCCACAGTAGCTTAGTTTTTCATATTACTAGAAGCCTCCAAAAGTGATTTTTGTATGTAAATCTCTAAGTCTCATATTTATTTGGGCAAAGCTCTTATGCATATTAGTGCCTAAAACTTGAGTATCCTTAATAATTGTTACTAGAGTAAAGCACTTAGAGCAGAAACCATTTAAATTATTTCACTATATTTTAAACATATGAATAACTAGATAGTACTTGTTCAATTAAAATACATGTAAATCTATGTTCTGAAATAAAATTTTCCATAAGGAATGTAGAAGAGAAAATTTCCTGACATTCTTATTAAAATTTTTCCTTCAGGTCTATCATAAGTTCTTCCTTAATTAAAAGGACTTACAATACTTTAACATAAAAACATACCGTAAGTGATTATTTGCAAATGTTGAATGTACTTTTCTTCACTTGAGTTAATTCAGTAAAATATTTAAGATATTTAAGTTGGCAATGCCTCAAGTAAAACAGTGACTTTAAGTAATCTGGTAAAAATTGTTCTGGGTACTAGAAAAATATGTTTTAATTTATTATAAAGACAAATTCTAACTGACCATTTGAAGTTTTTCCTTTTAAAATATTTAATTCTTTCAAGGTGATATAAACTTGCATATATGTTTTCAGGAGAAATTAAGGCAAATATTGTTAATTGAAATATTTTTCATTGTATTTCTTACATATCCTATCAGGTAGACTCCTGGCCTGAACTGCAACCAAGTAATAATTTATGGCACACCAGTGGATTTACATAGGGCAGGCAGCAATAAAGTGATAAGTTCTCATTCTGAAAGAATTTGACCTTTTATTAAATCTGTAAGGAAAAAAGGAGTTAACTCTCTGGCAGATTTCACAGGCCTCAATTAAGAAAGGCTGTAATTATTATTATAAGAGCAAGCCGAGTCAATTTGGCTTCTGGAACTAGCGTTCCACTATCCTTAGCAGCCCTCTCGGTCTTGTGTTAAAGTCCTGGGCTCAGGCTCCCTGTAACACTCTCAGAATTGGATTTAGTTTATAAGGAGAAATGAATTATAGCCATGTTTTACAGAGAGAAATTGCATTGTAACATACTGAAGTAGTCTATGACTAGAAAGAAAATGGGGGAAAACCCTTAGACCTCTTAATATCTTCCACTATTTTTATAAATATAGTGAGGAAAAGCAACTAAGGAGACAGTTTAACCCTAATTATAAAGTATATTTCCATTATCTGTGCTGGAAACCAAATCTCTTAAGAAAAAAATAGTTCCATGTATTTTATACATTTTTTACTACATACTCCCCCATAAACTAAACACACACATTTTTAAAAAGAATAAAGACATCATAAGGAAAAAAAAGTTTTTTATATTTGAGTGAACAGTATTGATTTCTAGTACTGATTAAGCTGTGATTTAAATTAATGTGGTTGTTTTTGTAGGCTTCTCATGAAATCCAGTCTAATTTCTTATCTTTTTCAACTGGCATAATTTAGTAGATTATGACCAACAATTTATTTCATGTTTTAGTGTTTAACCTAGTGGGAAAAGTATTGCTAATTTTTATTACTACTGTAGCTAGTTAAAAACAACTGTCTCCAATCAAAGACCAGCTATTCATTAAAGCAGTTATTCTCAGAAATTTGTATCATGCAGAGGCTTGTTAAACCAGAGATTGCTTGGTCCCAGCTCCAGAGTTTCTGATTCCGTAGCTACAGGTTGGAGCAAAAGAATTTACATCCTTAACAAGTTCCCTGGTGATGTTCTTGCTGCTGCTCCTGCAGTGACAATTTGAGAACCACTGCTGTAAAGAATAATAGTTCTCATACTTACGTCTGGAAAAAATTACTTTGGGAAACTGTGAAATACTATATGGATCTCTTGGTCCGCTGTGTAGGCATTCAGATTCAATAGGATCCTGAAGAATCAAACCTATAATTTAAGTCTTTCTAAGTACTAGGGGCCAACTGGTGTGTATATCCATTTGTAGTTAGCTAATAGTCATTTAGTTTCAGCCATGCACCAAGGACCATTCAAGGCCTCAGGGATATCATGTATGAATAGAATAGACCTGAACCCTTATATTCTAGCATGTTAAGTGGGGTGGGCAAGGAGACATTTATTGCTTGTAATAGCAAAATGTTATAAATCCCACATGTTCCTAAAATAACCCTCTATGCACTAGAATATCATGTAGTAATGAAGCTATATAGCTATATGCACTGATATGGAAAGATCAGGGCATATTGTTGAGTGGGAAAAGCAAGTTACAAATCAGAACAAAAAGAATGATACAATATGTGTGAAATCACAAAGTTAAAATGAAACTGTATTTCTATGACTACATTTATATATATAAAGAGTATGAGAAATGTATATAAAATAATAACAAGGATGGGAACCAGTATTAAAATATTGTTTTGTTCTTTTAAGAAAATATCCATATAGTTTAATGAAACTAAAAATATTACCAAGAGATGAGACAATAGAAATTGGACAAAGTGGTCTTTCCCATAAAAGAATGAAAATAACAAAATAAAATGACTAAAGCTTACTCACCATATTAGTCACCAAGGAAATACATATTAAAATATCCACAACATACTCATTAAGACATAGCATTAATGCAAGAATGAAAATAGTACAAGGTTTGCCTGCCTGGTTAGGAAATTATTGCACAGGAAGGTCAGATCTGGATTTCCAACCAGATATGAAAAAGTCCTCTGTATTCACCATCCAGAAACAGACCAAAAGGAATAATTTAAACAAGTCTACCACCTTCAGGCATTATGCTCACAAGGAATTAGTTTCAAAACCAGCCACTTACATTTTCCAGCACCTGCTTTTGATCCAGATTTGTTCTTCTAGTCTCTCACCATCTAGCTTTTCTACCATATCAGCTTGATGAGAAATCTTTTCCAGCTTTTAACATGTAACTCTTCCCCAATGGTTTCAATTCTGCCCCTCACCTTATTACTTGGTAAAGGATTATCTTTTGACATGACTTACAGGAGGCAATAAATGTAAGACCACTTTTCTCATTCCCTTCTATTTGAATCTATTTATAATTAAGGCACAGAGGCAGGTACATAGCAAAAAAAATACTGATAAATTTGATAACAGTAATTAGAAAATTTTAGATCTGTTGCTAAAGATATTATTTACTAATATTTCACTCCAAGGTGAGATTTATGCTACCAGATACTGCAACAGCTAGAGATTGCACTGAAGGCAACAGAGCTGGTCATACTGAATGTATTGAGTAGCCAAAGAGAAGACCACAGTGCAAACTCCAGTGAACAGGTAAGCCACGGGAAAGGTAAATCCGAATTAGCTGAGCTTAGAAGGCTCAGTTCCTTTTCTCAAATTTGCCAATCTGGTAAGGTTCTTCTCCTACTTAGGGTGAATTAGGAAAGAGAAACTGAAAGAAATACCTTATAACGTTGTGGTTCGTAAACCTCAGGGGGCATCAAAATCGTCTGGAGAGCTTGTTAAAACACAGACTGCTGATTCCGCAGGTCTGGAGTGGAGCTGAAGGAGGTCTCAGAAGCTCACAGGTGATGCTGCTGCTGCTGGTATGTGATCAAAGTTGAAGAATCACACTGATAGTGCATTAGAATCATCTGGAAGATCTTTTAGAAAATACAGATGCATCAGCTCTACCCAACCAATTACATCTCAATCTCTGAAGGTGGGGCTCTAGTCATTGGGATTTGATATTTTTCTCCTAGGGGAATCTTTGGGTTGGCCAAAAAGTTCATGTGTCTTTTTCTTTCCTGTAAAATAAAAGACACATTTATAATTTTCATCAATAACTTTATTGATTAGGATATTTCAAGTATATCAGCTATCTCCCACAGGGTAAAATGTTTATTATTCTCAATTAATGTCTTGATTTGATCGCTATCAACTTTAATTGGTTTACCCAACCATGGAGCATCATCCAGCAATAAACCTTCAGCAAGAAACTTTGTAACCTACTTTTGATACATTCGATCAGTCACAGCACCTTTTCCATACACTACACGAATATTTTTTCTTGCATTTCAATTGTGTTTTTACCTTTCTTGAAATAATAAAGCATAATATGCTGCTTATTTTCTTCCATCTTCAATATTAAAATGGCTACACAAAACTTCACCAATCTTGATTTTGATTCAAAATTGCTCTGAATGAAGTTAAAGACAACTAAGTGCTACTAGAGCCATTTTACAGGACAAAAATGAGCAAACTTTTTGGCCAACCCAATAATAAATAGGTATAGTTAATCATTGCATCTAGCAGTAGTGCTTTCTATAAAAGTCACAGGAGAGGGAAATTTGGTTTCTCCTAATTTGTCTCTTAATTTTCTCCTAGATTTTAAACTCACACAACATAGACCCTGGAAATAAGCATTTCTGAAGACTCAGAGAAGAAAACAAGCTTGTATTCATAGCTTTTTTTGGTATACATATAAGAACATGTATACTTTGGGGGCCTTGCATAGTTCCAATTATATTTTGCCTCATTTAAATAAGAAAATGTTCTCATATTTATATAGAAAATAAATTTACATTTATACTAATAGTTTGACTGTTCATTTTTAAATTAAAAATGTACCAGAAACCATAAAAAATTGCTTTGAGGTACCTTAGTCAGGAATATTTATATAAAATGCAGGTAAACAATTTTAGTTTGGAATGATTACTTCATTCTTAAAAAGCACTTTTTTCTGTTTTTTATGAAATATATGCACTTGATATTAAGAGTGTTAATAAAGCAAATGCCTGAGAAACAATGAATACATTCAAGAATGTAGCCTTGCTCTTGAAGCTTCAAAGGGTAACCATCACTGAATTACTTTGTAGGTAACTAATAGCCTGTATTTTTTAATTATATTTTATTCATTATGCTATTACAGTTGTCCCATTTTCCCCCTTCATTCTCCTCCACCCTTCACACCCCCTCCCACCCACATTCCCCCCTTTAGTTCATGTCCATGGGTCATAAGTTCTTTAGCTTCTACATTTCCCATACTATTCTTGCCCTCCCCCTGTCTATTTTCTACCCACCGTCTCTGCAACTTGTTCTATGTAACTTGTCACCCTCTCTCCTCCTCCCACTCCCCTATTGCTAACCCTCCATATGATCTCCATTTCTGTGTTTTTGCTCCTGTTGTAGTGGTTTCCTTAGTTGGCTTTTGTTTTAGGTCTGGTTGTTAATACCTGTGAGTTTGCTGTCTTTTTACTGTTCATATTTTTTATCTTGTTCTTCTCAGATAAGTCCATTTAACATTTCATATAATAAGGGCTTGGTGATGATGAACTCCTTGAACTTGACCTTATCTGAGAAGCACTTTATCTTCCCTTCCATTCTAAATGACAGCTTTGCTGGATAGAGCAATCTTGGATGTAGGTCTTTGGCTTTCATGACTTGGAATACCTCTTTCCAGCCCCTTCTTGCCTGTAAGGTCTCTTTTGAGAAATCAGCTGACAGTCTGATGGGAACTCCTTTGTAGGTGACTGTCCCCTTATCCCTTGCTGCTTCTAGAATTCTCTCCTTCATTTTAATCTTGGCTAATGTAATTATGATGTGCCTTGGTGTGTTCCTCCTCAGGTCCAATTTCTTTGGGACTCTCTGAGCTTCCTGGACTTCCTGGAAGACTATTTCCTTTGCCAGATTGGGGAAGTTCTCCTTTATTATTTGTTCAAATAATCTTTCCACAGGTTGCTCTTCCTCTTCCCCTTCTGGTACCCCTATAATTTGGATGTTGGCATGTTTAAAGATGTCCTGGAGGTTCCTAAGCCTCTCCTCCTTTTTTGAATTCTTGTTTCTTCCTTGTTTCCTGTTTGGTCGTTTTTTTCTTCCTTCTGTCCATTCCATTGATTTGAGTCCCAGTTTTCCTCCCATCTCTGTTGGTTCCCCATGCATTTTTCTTCCTTTCACTTATTGTAGCCTTCATTTGTTCCTCTGATTTGTGACCAAAATCAACCAATTCTGTGAGCATCCTTATCACCAAGGCTTTGAATTTTGCATCTGATAAGTTGGCTATCTCCTGGTTGCTTAGATAAATTGGCTCTGGGGCTTTGATTTGTGTTCAGGTTTGACCATTTTTATTTCTGTTTTTTTTTGTTGTTGTTGTTCTAGTCCCGGCTGTTACATAGTGAGGGGTGGAGCCTTAGATGTTCCTCAGGGCGGGGCAGCCCAATCACTGAGTAGTGATGCTGTCTGTGAGGGCTGGGTCTGAGAGTAAACAATGGTGCTTGCTCTGCTCACTCCCAGATTCCAGTCCCCTCTTCTGCTTTCCCTCTGCCTGGATTATCGGTGTGTGAATGTGGGATCAGCTGGTCAGCCAGCCGCCCTGCGTGGCCTCACTGGGTCTTCACAGCTGCCACCCAGTGCCCGGGGAATGCCAGCCACCGCCTCTGCACCTGGGATCTGCCGGCCGCTGCTGCCTGCATGCCCATGTGCCCGGTCTGCACCTCCACTCTTTCCTGCCATGATTCTGCCCCTCTTACTGGTCTGGATGAATGGTTGAACAGTTCAATTTTCTGAGTTCTGGTTGTTTTCATGTTTCTAAATCTTTGTTATCCTTAATTTTGGTTGTGAGAGGAGGCACAGTGTGTCCTCCTACGCCTCCATCTTGGCCAGAGGTCTCTATTTTGTATTTATCATCATTTTAGTATTTTCAAGTATTATCACATACTAAATCGTTTTCCAAAGTGGCTGTACAAACATTCCCCCACAGCAGTGTATGACTGTCCTGTTTGCTTGACATCCTAGCCAATCCTTGTCATTGTACAAGAAATTGAAAATCCTTAAAGACCCTATTTCATATAGTATACATTTTAATTTTTGTAGAGGAAGTAAATCTGACACAGAAATCAATTTATATAGTAAACAAATGAAGAATCCAGCAAGTATAGAGTATTAAAATCTAAAAATGTTGGAGATGGTTTACCTCAAGGTCCTTGAGAGAGTGTGAGGGTATCTAATGTCTTTGGTCTTCCATGAAGATCCTGCTGTACTATTCCTCCCACTCTGAGATTTCAGTACAGGGAAAAGTGGATCACTTTCTTGGCAACAAAATTGCACAATCCTGCCTACCCCTAATTTCAAAGTTATGTGAGCCTGAAACTGATTACAAAAAACAGACTCACAGAATTTAGGCACTGATGCCTCCCTCTTATTAATCTCATCAGCACATACTAAGGTGCGTGGTTATTTTCCCATGTTTTGGGGGATATCAGAATGCTATATTACTTGGTAATAAACCCAAAATTTGTAGTATGGCTTATATTATATCTTTATAAATAGCCCCATTCTCTATATTTTAGCCTTGTTGTCTTTTCAAATTCTCAAACTTACCATGTTATTTGGCCTTTTCTTAAATAGTACATGCTGTTCTCGCTCCATAAATAAATCCACACTTTGAAGTATAAGTGAGTGAATGAGTGGGTAATGATGAAACATCATGGATTTTACCTGTTACATTTGCAATGCTTTAAACTTTATCCCAAGGGACCTACATGTTCCAGGTTCCTCTTAATGTTAAAGCAGGACCCGTGACATCTTTTGGCCCATCCAACATCTAAACACTTCAAAGAAGCTTTTTGAAAACTTAATGCATTTTATTTCTCTTGCCTTCCTTCTTTTTATTAAAGAATCAATGCTTTCCTTTACACAAATTTTCCCCTAGTTTGTGTTTCATGTATAATGTTATATGAACATAATATTTCTTAAACCTTCTTGCCCTTTAATGATGACATTTCCAATATTTATGCAATTTACTAAATTTTATACTGATGCATTCTGTTTTTACCTATAAAACTTGAAAACAATAGTAGATATTATTTTGTTATGTGCTTATATTTCATTTTATTTCAAGATTTGCGTATTTCTGCTATACTTTTTTCTTGCTTGTATGAGATAAATGATGAAACACTCCTATAATACTAGTTACTTCTTAAGTGCTTGCACTGGGACTGGTGTTTTATAGATATGATCCCATTAATTCCTCACAATGACACTGTAAGCCAGAAATAGTTATCCTCAATTAACAGAGGAGGACATTGACCTCAAAGGTTAAGTAATCTGTTTAAGATTGCATTGCTAATATAAATAACCCTGGCAGGCCTGTTGAGTACAAACCAGCCTCTTAGCTACTAAATTCTACATTTCAATATTTTTAGAACATATCCACACCCACAAAGTTTTATTGTCACATTTTACTTATATATTTTTGATTCTCTGAAATTTTTATAACTTCCCCACTCATTTTCCAACTTTGAAACCAAGCCAGTATTCCTTTTTGAAATTACATGATGAGACAGACAGACAGATGGACAAATAGACACAGAAGTACTGAGTTTTTCTGATCTCTTTGGTTTGTGATGTTGTAGTTTTCAAAAGTTTTAAATTATACTGTTATGATGAAGATATAGCCAAGTTGGTCAGGCATGGAGAGTCTCTCTCTCTCTCTCTCCTCCCCTCCCTTCTTCCCCCTTTTCCTCCTCCCCTCCTGCTCTCTCATCTTGCAACTATAAGCATTGGCCACAGGAGCGGTTATATACCAGGTATGCTATTTAAAAAACAACAAATTATTTGGAAGAATTTTTCCCCTCACACTTTGAAATTTGAGAGAGCTTTTGGTTTTGTATAGAGGGCATTGGATAATATAGTAAAATGTGTCTTTATATCTAGCTTTATAGCAAATACATACAATATTTTTTCTTATAACAAACCCTGGTAAAATGTGATTGTCTATAGTACTATGCATTATACTTTTAGCAGGCTTTGCCTAATACAGGAGAGTGAATCTGAAGGGAAAGAGAAAGGGCTTCTTGCTCAGATTCTCATGCTTGCAAGAGGGATGTTTAAACTAAATGGCATGTTCTTATTGCCCTTGAAACTGTTCTGCTTTTCTTGTTCACATAGTTGTTCACAGTGCTTTTTGAAAAGGACTCAGCAGGCTTTAAGATGACTATCATAGTCTGATAGTTAACCAAGTTTTCTCACACCATGGGGCCATTTATACTTATAATTGAGCAATACTGTTTATTTTTGTAAAATGTAGCACTATATACTTAGAAGCAATAGTAAGTATTGAGTGTTCTGAAAGGCTTTTATTTTCTTATGAAATAAATCTTAGTCTAGCATACAGAAAGAAAATTAAAAGCCAACTTCTGTTCAAGATGGAGGTGTAGGTGAACAGCACTCACCTCCTTGCACAATGACAGCAAAAATTACAACTGGACCACAAAACAACTATGACCCAGGATTGTCAGAAAATCAAGCTCTATGGAAGTACTACAGCCAAGGAATTAATAAATCATATTCATCCAAATGAGAAGGAAGTGTGGAGAGGTGGAGATGTGCAGAGAGGCTGAGATGTTCAGAGACACATAACAAGGTGGTTCCACACCCATGTGTGGTAGTAGATAAAAATCAGGAGGAGTACCTTGGGAATGAGGAATCCCAGCCCCACACCAGTCCACTAAGACCAGGTTTCCAGTGACAGAAAGAGAAGTCCCTATAACTTCTGGCTATACAACCAGTGGGGGTTGTGGCAGCAGAAGAAACTGAAAGATTCTCACGATTTTCCACTTAAAAGACCCACAGTGGACTTAGGACTTACACAGACTTAGTCCTGTTGGGCTCCAGCATGGGGGCAGCAGCTGGAAGGGCACCAGTGGCATGCAGAGAGAAATTGAAATGTCTAGCACAGTGCAAGTGCTGGGGAACAGCTTCCTCCCAGACAAAACTCTAGAGGCCAGATGGCAGCATTCTCCCCTTTCTGAAACCTCCCTGCACAAGAACCACAGAGTGGTGGCAATGTAGTGGAGACTCCATCAACCTGGTTCACATGGGCTGCCCCTAAGTCTCCACCCCATTCAAAATATGGGTGTACTTTTCTACAATAGGCTATGCTACTAAGGCAGGGAGTTAATGCAGCTCTACCTAATACATAGAAACAAACACAGGGAGGCTTCAATGAGGAAATGAAGATATATGGCCCAAATGAAAGAAAAGAACAGAACTCTAGAAAAAGAACTAAACAAAATGGAGATAAGCAATCTGACAAGTGCGATGTTCAAAACACTGGTTATTAGGATGCTCAAGGAACTCAGTACTTCAATAGCATTAAAGAAACCCAAGCAGAAATGAGGGTTACATTAAGTGAAATAAATAAAAAAATACAGAAAACCAACAGTAGAGTGGATGAAGCTAAGTATCAAATCAATGATTTGGAAATAAGGAAGAAAAAACATTCAATCAGAAAAGCAAGAAGAAAAAAAGAATCCAGAAAAACAAGGGTAGGCTAAGGAGCCTCTGGGATAACTTCAAATATTCCAACATTTGAATCATAGGGGTGCTGGAAGGAGAAGAGAAAGAGCGAGAAATTGAAAACTTATTTGAGAAAATAATGAAAGAAAATTTCCTTAACTTGGTGAAGGAATGAGACATACAAATCCAAGAAGCACAGAGAGTCCAAAACAAGACAAATGCAAAGAGAAACACACCAAGCCACATCATAATTAAAATGACAAAGGTTAAAGACAAAGAGAGAGTCTTAAAAGCAGCAAGAGAAAAGCAGAGAGTTATCTACAAAAGAATTCCCATAAGATTGCCAGCTGATTTCTCAAAAGAAATCTTGCAGTCAAGAAGGGGCTGTCAAGAAGTATTCAAAGTGATGAAAGCAAGGACCTGCAACCAAGATTACTCTATCCAACAAAGCTATCATTTAGAATGGAAGGGCCAATCAAGTGCTTCCTAGACAAGGTAAAGCTAAAAGAGTTCATCATCACCAAACCATTATTATATGAAATGTTAAAGAGACTTATGTAAGAAAAAGAAGAAGATCAAAACTATGAACTTAAAATGACAGTAAATTTACAACTATCAAAAACTGAATCTAAAACACAAACTAAGCAAACAAGCAGAAAAGAAACAGAATCATAGATATAGAGATCATTTGGAGGGAAATCATAAGAATAGTATAGGAAATGGAGAAGTCAAAGAACTTATATACACAGCTCATGGACATGGACTAAGTGTGAGTATTGCTGGAGGGAAGGGGGGTACCAGGTGGAAAGGAGCAAAGGGAGAAAAATAGCATATATTTTTGGGATAACTCTAATAGCATAATCAATAAAATATACTTTAAAAACATTCTCTATAAATGCAAAATTTGTCATACATCAGTTTATAAATAATATATTCTGAGTCTATGTTGATTGATTATGCTTTCAGAGAATGCTATTATTTGTGTGGGTAATAAACATTACATCTTAGTCATTAACATGTAGTAGAAGCAATGAATGTAGTCTTTCAATAGGTGAAAAACACAATTGGGAGATAAAATAATACACATTTTTTAAAAAAATGCTTGATAAATAATAGTAAGTTTTTTCCTTCTGAGAAAAAGTTATTCTCTTACATTTCCTTTAAAGTTGTAGAAGCAAGGAATATAGTTATATCAATAAACACACTTTTATATATTTTTTGACATTAGCTTTACAATTTCTTGATAATATTAAAGTTCTAAAAACAATCTGACACTCACCAAAATAAAACAAAACAAAGCAAAACAGAATTAAGAAGAGAAGAAACTAAAGAATTGTCATGGAGTTATTATAGTTATTACTAACTACAGAATATACAAATTTTTATTTGTTTCAAATTATAAGTTTTGGATAAATATGATTTTAGCATTTATTGGTCAAATATACTATTGAAATCTTTGTGAAATGAATCACAAAGGCAGATAATTTTCTTTTTGTACAGTAGCCTGCATAGCAGTCTTAATGTTGTTCACATAGTATTTTTTTAATGATGTGATTTTTGAATAGACACTTTCCCTAGATGCTAATGTGGATATTATTAGGATATGCTCATTGTACATGAGAATGTTAGCCACCCAGATAATATGACTTTCTCTGCATTAAGTATTTAAAATCTATCTTTTTTTTCTGAGAGAAAGAGTGGGAGCAAGAGAGGCTGAGACTGAGAAACATCAATTTATTCCTCCACTTATTGATGCATTTGCTGGTTGCTTCTTGTATGTACTCTGACTGGAGATTAAATTCACAACCTTAGCACATGGGAATGACACTCTGACTAGTTGAGCTATCTGGCCAAGCCCCAAATCTGTCTTCTTAAACACATTTTAATGGCAAAAAAAAAGAGATCTCAAACAACCTAACTTTATACTTCAAGTAAACACAAAAGAAGGCAAAGTCTATATTTAGCAGAAGGAAATAAATAGCAGCAATAATGCAATAGCAACTAGAAAACAATAGAAAAGATCAACAAAAATAAGAGCTGTTTTTTTAAAAGATAAACAAAAATGACACATTTTTATACAGACTCAGAAAACAAGAGAGAATACTCAAATAAAATAAGAAATAAAAGAGGAACCATTATAACCGATACCACAGCAATACAAAGAATTATAAGAAACTATAATAAACAAGTATATGTCAACAAATTGAATAACCTAGAAGAAAATTCCCCAAAACATATAACTTACAAAACTGAATCTGGAAGAAACAGAAAAACTGAACAGAACAACAATGATTAAAAAGATTGAGTCAATTTTCAAAAACCTCACTAATAAGCAAAGCCCGGAACCAGATGGCCTCACTGGTCAATTCTGCAAAATACTTAAAGAAAAATCAGTGCCAGTATTTCTCAAAGTCTTCCAAAAATTTGAATGGGGGAAATGCTGCAAAGCTCATTTTATGATGCAGGTTTTCTTGTTACAAATCAGCTAATCTCACTACAACAAAAGAAAACTAAAGGTCAAAATCCTTGATGAATATAGGTGCAAAAATTCTCAACAATATATTAGCAAACCAAATTCCATAGAACTTTAAAAGCATTATACACCATGGTCAAGTGGTGCTTATTCCTAAAATTCAAGGGTGGTTTAACATATGCAAATCAATGTGTGACACACCACACATACAGAGTAACATTTATATGATCATCTCAGTAGGTGCAGAAAAAGCATTTGACAAAATTTAGTATCCTTTCATGATAAAAGCTCAACAAATTGAGTGTAGAAGGAACATGTATCTCAGCAAGTTAGAGGCCATATGTGACACATCCACTGCTAAATCATACTTTCCATGTTGAAACTTTTCCTCTGATATCAGAAATAAGACAAAGATGCCTACTATTACCATTCCTATATGACATAGTAATCGATGTCCTAGACAGAACAGATAGGCACGAAAAATAAATAAAAGGCATCTGAATCATAAAGAAGTAAAATTGTTTCTTTGTTGATACAATTTTATACACAGAACATCCAAGCAACTCCACTAAAATATGATAACAGCTTATAAATAAGTTTAGTACAATTCTAGGATACAAAAATGAACATAAAGAAGTCAGTTGTTATCTATACACTAACAATAAACATCTGACAAAGAAAACAGCCCCTTTTACAATAGCATCCAAAGTGATAATTACTTAGAAATTAATTTAAGCAAAGAGATGAGAAATCTGTACACTGAGAACTATGACTTTAATGAAAATAGAAGACATGAATAAATGAAAAATAAGGTGTTCAATGATTGGAAGAATTAATATATTTAAATGTCCATGTAACACAAAGTAATCACTATATTCAATATAATCTCTGAATGTTTTAATGGCATTTTTCACAGAAATACAAAAAAAAGCAAAACAAAACAATCTTGATACTTGTATGGAACTGTAATAGACTCTGAATCGCCAAAAGTCCTGAGGAAAAAAAAGCTGGAAACATTACACTTTCTCATTTGAAACTATATTACAAAGTTATAATAATTAAAACACTATGGTACCTTTTCATTAAAATAGTGAAGACTGTAAAAGGTGTGAAAAAGGAGCTACAGATTAGAAAAAAATCATGTGCAAATCTATATCTGATACAGGACTTACATGCAGACTATTTAAAAAAACACAACACTCAGTAGTGAGAAAACAAACAACCCAGCTAAGCAATGGAGAAAAGATATGAACAACACTTCACCAAGGAAAATGTATGGAGGGAAAATAAGCACATAGAAAGGTATTCGACATTGTTTGTCATTAAGGAAATGTAAATTAAAAACACAAGGTACTACCACTATACAGCTATTAGAAAGACTGAAATTAAAAGGTTTGGCCACACAAGGTGTTGGCAAGGATATGGAACAGCTGGAATTCTTGTGTACCACTAGTGGGAGTGTTAAATGAGAGAACTACTTTAGAAAAGTTAAAAATAATTCTTTAAAATTCAAACAAATTTGTACCATATGATCTAACTACTTGACTCATCAGGGTTTACTGAAGAAAAATAAAATAATATAGTCTACAGAGATTTGAACACCAGTATGCATAACCAAAATCTGGATATGAGTGAAATATTCATTAATAGGTAAATGGTTAAATGAACTGTGATGTTTACATAAAATGGAATAACTAAGCAATAAAAAACATGAAGCTACAGTATGTTATAATGCTGATAAATCTCAAAAAAGAGAAAAATATGCTGAGTGAAAGAAACCAGACAAAATTGTATGTTCTATTTATAGAAAATTCTATACAATGATTTTTTTTTCATATGACAGATCAGTGTTTGCCTAGATTGTGGGTGGAGAATATTGGAAGGGAGGGATTACAGAGAGGCATAGACAGATTTTCTTTAGTGATGGCTATGTTCATTATCTTGATTGTATTGATGGTTTCACAGATGTGTATGAGAACTGTCTGGAAAAAGTCCAGCCATTGTTTTATTTTTTAATACTTTAAAATTTTATTGTTGTTCAAGTACAGTTTTCTGCCTTTTCCCCCACCTCTTCCTCCCATCCCAGCCATCCCCACCTCACTCCCCTCACCTACCCTTGGTTTTGTCCATGTGTCTTTTATAGTTGTTCCTGCAAACGCTTTGCCCCTTTCTCCCCATTATCCCCTCCCATCTCCTTTCTGGTTACTGTCTGTTTGTTCTTAATTTCAATGTCTCTCATTATATTTTGCATGCTTGCATTGTTAATATAATTTGAATGGTTTGCATGACGTCAGTGTAACTTGGTAGCCAAGAAGAATGGACTGGAATAAACTTACATGAACAATGATGACTTCACTGTACTAGTCAATGGGGCGGTAGACAGTTTTGAATGAGCATGTGTACTGTGTGGGTGTTGCATTTAAAATAACTGAATGAGTAAAGCAATGAATCGGAATCAATTTTTTTGTTAAGCTTGAACATTCCTCCTTGGAAAATATTCTGATGATTCAGAAGGCTACAGATATGGGCAAAACTGGTGATTGGCAGCTTCATCATAACAATGTGCCAGCTCAGCTTCATGTCTCATGCAGAGTTTTTTGGCAAGACGTCAAATCATTCAGGTGACTCAGCTCCTCTACAGCCCCAGATTTGATGCCCTGCAACTCCTGGCTTTTACCAAAACTAAAAGCCCTTTGAAAGGGAAGAGATTTCAGACTGCTGAGATTCAGGAAAGCACAATGGAACAGCTGATGATGATTGGAGAACTGTGTGCGGTCCCAAGGTGCCTACTCTGAAGAGAACTGAGGCCATTATTTTATGTATAATATTTCTTATATCTTGTATCTTCTTCAATATTTGTCTCTATTTTTAAATTTCTTTTTGATTTAACCTTTGTTTTATATTTTCCATTACCATTTAGTCTCTGTATACTCTGCCCCCTGGATACTTTCTGGACAGGCCTCTATATCTGTAAAAACTTCACAAATTATATATTTTAAATATGTAAATTTTTCCCTGGCTGGTTTAGTTCAGTGGTTTGAGTGCAGGCCTGTGAACCAAAGGGTCACCAGTTAGATTCCCCATCAGGGCACATGTGTGGGTTGCAGGCCAGGTTCCCAGTAGGGGGTGCAAAAAAGGCAACCACACATTGATGTTTCTCTCCCTGTCATTCTCCTTCCCTTGACCTCTCTCTAAAAATAAATAAATAAAATCTTTAAAATAAAATATATGTAAATTTTATGGTGTGTCAATTATATTTCAAATAAAACTATTAAAAAGAAAATCACTTTAAAGGGAAACATCTTTCTACTTTCAGTCTCTTGCTAACTTAATAATGTAAGTTTAGAATGGCAACTAAAAAAATCAGTATGATACTGACATAAAAGTGGACACATTGACCAAGGGAACAGAATAAAGAGGCCAGAAATAAATCTCTAAGTAAATGGTCAACTAATATTTGAGAAAGGAACAAAAAATATTCAAGCTGGAAAGGATAGTCGCTTCAATAAATGGTGATGAGAAAACTGGAGAAAATATGCAGAAGAATAAAATTAGACCCCTATCCTATACTTCTCACAATAACTAACTGGAAATGAAATAAAGACCTATAAACATAAGTCCTGAAGGTACAAAACTCCCAGAACAATGTATAGAGTAGAAACTCCTTGTCACTGGCCTTGGCAATGATATTTTTTTTATATGATATCAAAACCAGAAGCACCAAAGGGGAAAAAGTAAATAACTGGGGTTGAATCAAACTAAAACCTTGGTGCATGAAAGGAAATCAGCAATAAAGTGAAAGGGCACCCTATGGAATTAAAGAAATTATTTGCAAACCATCTATCTGATACAGGAAATATCTAAAATATGTAAGGAACTCATACAACTCAATAGAAAACAAAAACAAATGATGCAATTATATGATCTCACCTGTAACTGGAACCTAATCAACAAAACAAACAAGCAAGGAAAATATAACCAGAGACATTGAAGTTAAGAACAAACTGACAGTAACCAGAGGGGAGGTGGGAGGGAATAATGGGGTGGAGGGAAGGGGGACAGATTTTCAGGGACATCTATAAAGGACACATGGACAAAACCAAAAGAGGGTAAGGATCAAGGATGGGAAGTGGGGATGACTGAGGCGGGGTGGAGTGGTGGAGGGAAAATGGAGACAACTGTACTTAAAAAAAAAAAAAGAAAATAGGGCAAACTCATTTTTATTATTGTTTTATAAATAATTAGTTTTCCTGTTAGTTTAACAAACATACAGAGATTTTCCAGTTTTTATCCAAATAAAAACAACATCTTTGAAAAACAACTGCAAAAATTTTAAAACTCTACTATTAAAAAATGCCAATAATACATAATTATACATTTTTCCTGATTTTGTTTAAAACCAAAACAAATACTGCCTTCATCAAATAAAAAAGTTACAAATTTTACTACATAGTTAGGAAATATTTATTTAATTAGTAAAGAAATCTTATTAGGTCTTACACTTCAAGCATTCTATATCTAAACATTCTATTCAATTTCTGCTTTCTCCAAGTAGCCCCCAAAATTTGAATATTTTCATTTTGATACAGCATTTCCACAGATTTTATTTTTCATGTACAGTCATTTTGCTATTGTGTGACAGTCCATTAAATAAAAAAGGGTTTAGTTTCTATGGCAAGTAAAACTCTGGTAGGACAGTCAGTCCATTTTAGAGCTTGTTCCAGGTGTTCCTATATCATGTTTTGAACCCTGTCTCCCACCATTCCTCAAAACAGACCTGAAAGATGAATTTTGCCAGTATCTAAGTCTTGTTCATTAAAAAATATAAAAAAGATTTATTTGAGTCATTAATTTAACTGAAGATGAATCTTAATTTACTCTTTTCCAAAATAGTATGGAAGAGAGGGATAGGTGAACAATTTATGTTGAATACTAATGAAATAATCCATTTTTGTTCAAAAAAAGATTTTGACATTACAATGAGATGCAATTTCATTTTATCAGTTTCTCCTCAAAGAGCTTATGACCCTGACTAAATAGAAAAGCAAAACAAAGAAAATGAAACGTAATTATCTAAAACATAGGTTGTATCAATAAATAAGTTTTAGACAAATTATAATTTGGGTCAGACTGCCTAGACAAGCTAATTTCAATTTAAACTTGTGACCAAATGAAACAATTATATATGCTACAAAAATGCCAATGGCATTTTAATTACTTTTCCAAAGTTAGGGAATTTCATACTATTTATATATTTAGTCATTAAGCTTTATTTTCAATTTTAAATAAGAATCTTATATGTTGAATATACTTGAATTGAAAAATAGCCTGATTTTAATGTTCAAGTTACTGGAAAATAATTACCTTTAATTTTACTTGTTCCACTTGCATTTATTGTGCTTATTCAGTTTTACAGTATAATTAAAAAACACATTTTTATTTTCAGTAATAACTTTATTGAACAACATATTCACTGTTTTGTTCCACTACCTACTTTCATCTTTTGGGCAATTTCATAATTTCATCTTCCCCAAACATTTTATCTTTTTGAGCAAAGAATTGTTCCAGGTGCCTTTTGCAGTCTTCCAAAGAATTGAAATTTTTTTCCATTAAGAGAATTTTGTCAAGACCAAAATAAGACCAAAGGTGCAAAGTCTGGTTAATCTGGTGGATGAATCAGAATTTGCCAGCTAATCTGCAACAGTTTGTTGCTGGTCATCAAAGAAACATGTGATCTTGCATTGTCCTGATGGAAGATTATGTGTTTTCAGTTGACTAATTCTGGACACTTTTCATCGAGGGCTGCTTTCAGTTGGTCTAATTGGGAGCAGTACTTGATAGAATTAATCATTTGGTTTTCTGGTAGGAGCTCATAAGGGAGGACCCCCTTCCAATCCAACCATACAAACATCACCTACTTTGGATGAAGAGCAGCCTTTGGTGTGGTTGGTGGGGGTTCATGTCACTTGCCCCATAGTCTCTTCCACTCCACAATATTGTAAAGTATCCACTTTTCATTGCCTATCACAATTTGTTTTAAAAATGGAACATTTTCATTACATTTAAATAGATAATAGCATGCAGAAATTTTGTCAAGAAGGTTTTTTTTCACTAAACTTATGTGGAACTTAAACATCAAAGCGATTAACATAATCAAGCTGGTGCAAATGGTTTTCAATATTTGATTTAGATATTTTGAGTATGTTGGCTATCTCCTGTGATATAACATTGATTGTTCTCAATTAATTCCTCGTTTTTTTCTTTTTTATTAATTGTATTTTTTTCATTACCACTTGGTCTCCTTATAGTACTCTCCCCACCCACAATCACCACACTGTTGTCCATGTCCATGAGTCCTTTTTCCTCTTTGCTCAGTCCCTCCACCCATCCCCCCTTAGTGGTCAGCCTGCTCTCTATCTATGAATCTATCTCTATTTTGCTTGTTAGTTCAGTTAGTTCATTAGATTCCATATATGAGTGAGATCATATAGCATTTGTCTTTCTGTGACTGGTTTATTTCACTTAGCATAATGTTCTCCATGTCCATCTATACTATCCCAAAAGGGAAATTTCCTTCTTCTTCTTCTTTTTTATTTTTTTACCTCTGAGTAGCATTCCATTTTATAAATGTCCCTTAGATTTTTTTTTTTTACCCACTCATCCGCTGATGGACACTTGGGCTGCTTCCATATCTTGATGATTGTAAATTTGAATGTTATAAACTTCAACTAGTCTACCTGACCATGGACCATTGTTGAGCAAGATATCTCCAGCATGAAACTTTGCAAACTACTTTTGACACATTCAACCAAACCAAGTCACAGCAACGTCTCCATACACTGTACATTTTTTTTATGTTTCAGTTGCATTTTTCTCTTTCTTGAAATAATAAAGCATAACATGCTGAAAATGTATGTTGTCTTACATCTTCAATATTAAAATGGCTACACAAAAATACACCAATTTTGATATTTTTTAATGCATGCTGATATGACAGCTGTCACAATAAAATCTAACAAAATTGTTTTGAATTAAGTTAAAGACAACTAAGCCCTACTATAGCTATCATACAGAAAAATAAAAGAATGGACTTTTTGGCCAACACAATATTTAGATGATATAATGTAATTAGTAAAGAAAACTTTGATTAATAGGGGCATATAGTAAATATGTCTCATGTATCTCTGAAGGCACTTAGAAAAGATGATTAGGATTGATGTAGTGAAGTAGGTAACAGAAATATTTGCTGTTCAATATGACTAGAATCCACTCATAATAAGCATTGTTACATTTCTGAATCATTTCAAAAGACAATATTGATGGAGACCTGTTTCATTTTCCTCTTCATGCTTTTCTTGGATATTGATGAAATAGTATCTTAATTTGAAGTGAATGTATGATGCCAATTCAAATAGAACCCTTTTTTTCTTTTCACCATTGTATCACTTCCTTGTGATATATGATATATGGTAGAGATAGACTGATATAGTTAATGAGAAGTGACAAAAGGCAGTAAGATACCAGGTTCTATCAATACTAGATATAAAATGGAAATCTGTACAAGTTGAATTCAAAAGAGGCATCTTTCATTTAAGCTTTTGCTTATCAACTAGGTGATATATTCACATGTTAATGAATACCCCTATTAGCTGTAAAACTTAAAAATGAATGTAAAATATCAATGCACTTCAAAAACTATCTTCATCTGGTACTTTAAAAAAGTCAACTAATTAATTCCTGTATCAGTACAAGATTTGGCTCACATTAAGAAGTTAACATTTATATAGGTTATACTTAAGATTCTATCAATGTGCTTACTGGAATGTATCATTTTGGGGAAAATCAGATTATTCCTTGTAATGTTATAATATGACACAAAGTAAATATCATTGGGTCATTAAATTCATCTACTTCAATATTCAAGATGCATTAAACAAACAATACTTGAGGATAAATTAAACTTGTAAATTGGTCTCATGAATTAGTGAAGATCTCAATAAGATTATTTTAGGCATGAAAATCTGGTCTAAAGTGTAGCTGCACATAGCAGAATATTAGTTAAAATGATAGTAACTGGTTCAGTGAAATAATCAGCCAGTTGTCAAAGCATTTAATTAGTATTCTCAAGTAAAGATAATGAACAGACATTGAGTCAGCATTTGGTATCAAAAGAGGAATAGGATCAGGATTTCAGGAAAAAAATATTTAAAGAACCAATACTAAGTTTTTTGACCCTTAAAAATATTATTTATGCTGTCTCAGTTCTTCCTTTTTTTCTCCCTTTTCCCACCTTCACCCAACCCCACCTCTCTCTGCATTCCAAGCCAATCCCTAAAGGATAGCAAATTTGAGTAGCTAGAATCTTGAATGTGGCTAGCTCATGAAGTTCGTTTGATCTATTGAAGGCTCAATATAATATTTATAAAGCTAGCCACAAAGGGTATGATTCATTGTAAGTCTTCAGTAAAAAGTGGTTCCTTTACCTTTTAAATTTAGGACACAAAGTAAAAGAGAACCATGTCAACTGCAAAAATATATACACTGCCATTGTTCCAGTTATAACAAGAATCTGAGGAACGCAGTAACATTGTATGTGTTTCCATATTACTTTCTAATACAGTTAAAAAACCTTTATTTTTTTACATAAAATATGTTCACTTTATTTTTTCAATAATATAATGTTTATTATAATCCTGAATGTGAAAATACCTTAGTAGTTTTTATGTTTTTTTAATTGTTATTCTATTACAGTTGTCTCAATTTTTTCCCCTTTGCCCTCCTCTGCCCAGCCCACATTCAGCTCCCACAGTCAATCTCCACACCATTGTCTGCGTCCATGGGTCATTTGTGCCTGTTCTTTGACTAGTCCCTTCCCCTTCTTTCACCATTATCCCCCTTCCCCTCTGGTTGCCGTCAGATTGGTGCATATTTCCACACCTCTGGTTCTATTTCGACCATTAGTTTATTTTTGTTCATTAAAAACACTTTATAAACAGAAATTTTGTGCAATAGCCATTTTTACTTTGATTAGTTTGATAGTTTATTTTGATTGAGATTGAATGGAATTTATAGAGATGGGTTTAGAAAATAATTACTGTTTCAGTAAGGTCATGTCATCTCATCCCTGATTATGCTAGAGTTCTTTATTATTTTGAATGAAATTAAAGTTCATTGTTTCTAATTCTAAAGATATGTCATACTTAGTTCAATTTTTAGTATTTTTTATGAGTTATGGTGCATTTGCACATCTCAGTTTATTTCTTTATATCAGAAACATACGTTAGTTACAGCTATTGACTTTTTTAAGTTAAGGAAGGGACATCTTTAGATGGAAAAGAAGTTACCATAAATTAAAAAAATATTAGAGAAAAAATAATTAAAATGTGTTGATCCTGAAATTTCAATGTTAGGAATTAATCCTAGAGAGTATAAATAAAGAGGATATTAATTTCAGTATTGTTTTTATTAGTTAACAAAAAGAACCTGTCAGCTACCAAATTATTCAACATAAGAGAATGGTTAAATACGGGGTCATGTAGCTGTACACCAGAATGTTATACTGTTGATAAAATTAATGATATAAAAGTGTTGATAGATCATATTATAGGAAAAATGAGTTGAAAATGGTATGCATTTTATGATCTTCTTACTATGAGTAAATGTTTACACCTATTCTCCAAGTTGTTAATTTTAATCACCTCCTAAAGAATAGTATTGAAAGAAATATTATACTCTTTAATTTGTATAATATAAACAATTTTTCATTTTTTCCTGATGATCAGATAATATTTTGAAATTCTTTTTAAATGAAAAATGGAGAAATTAATGGACAATTGTTAGTTGTTGTAGAATTTATAGTTGAATAAATTCTATCATTGAGGAAAGAATCTCAAACAACATAGATTAGCACATAGTCAGCTGGAAAATGTGATTTAAATTCTGATATAATACAAATGGAAACAATATCATTTTTTCTATTTCTTTAGTACAGATAACTGATTTAAAAATTGAATATTAAAATTCCTCCCTGAATATGAGCATAGTTTAATTTTGTGACAAATAAAGTATTTGGAAAATCTGTTAAGGATAATAGCAGTTTTAAGATTGTGCCTTATTTAAGTTAGTTGTTTAGCCTGCCACAGTTTTTAAAGTATGCTCTCAGAAGGCACAAGACCCCTAGATGGGAGCAAAGAATTTGTTCTTCACATCACAACAAGAAGTATGAACATTATATTTGCACCTGAAGTCCTATGAGATTAGGGGCCTTTATATATGCCTGCACTCGAGTTACATTATAGGACAGAAGCCTTGAGCTTAGGAAATCCAGATATTTTATAGTGAGCAATAAGCATGCCTGTTTACTCTAAAAGGAGACATACTCTTTGTCTTCCAAGATTGTTTGCTATTCAAGTATCTCTGTACATGCTTCTATTTGTTAGACATGCAGAAATGTGAAAAATCTGTTGTGATTATTTCCCAACAATATCCACCCCTAGCTACTGTACTGTCAGGGGACAAGAACATCTTTCCGTGACTACACCACTTTGTCAGGCACTCTAATTAACCTCATAGGCAGAGATGGGGACTGCACTCATTCAACAGTCTCATTCAGCATTTAATGAAGCCTACACCGATGGGACTTCAAGCTGCAGAATGGGACCAACCAGCATTTATTTTTCAACCATGTCTAGAAGGGTCCCAGAGTGAAACAGTCAAAAATTCCATAAACCATCAGGGTCTAACTTAAAATACAGGTGGCTTTATCCATCTAATTGGCATGTGTGTATTGATCTTTCTTCTTGGCTAGAGCATTCATTTGGCTACAGTATACTGTGTTAGTAGTTGCACAGATTTCACTTGGTCCACAAAGAGGACACCTAAGGCAATTCTATTATCTAGAACTGCTCTGGTTAGTGAGCTGAGTCTGAGTTGAGTACCTCCCAGGGCTGAGGTGGCAGCATTGATTTTGCTAGCTAACATTATGGGCACAGTTCATAACACCTTTTCTAATTGTCTAACTCGCACTGTAGAGACAATTGCCTGCACTGGGTGTATGGATAACAAGTCAGTCTCCTCCCCCAGAAATTCCACTAAGTGACCAAGAATTACCAAATTTAAAAGAAATCTTTTCAGTTATCTGAGGTGTACATAATCTACAGCTGATATTTCCTTCATTTCTGACTGTTTCTTTTTTATGTTGTTGAGGTTCTCACTAACTTCCTTGAGCATTCTTATAAGCAGCGTTTTGAATTCTGCATCTAGTAGATTGCTTGTCTCCACAGATGGTGTTCCTTAAAAAATCGCAGGTCTGTTAGGGCCACCATAAAGTGCACATTAGTGTTTTAGGGAGGAAATCAAGTTAATGCCTGGCATCCACACAAGAAGTACAGTCCCAAGAATGCACATTTTGCCCCTGGAATGTAGGTGTTACTTATAATTGCTGGGCCCTGTAAATAGGACCTATATTAGGCAGATGTCATATGTTTATGGTGCCAGCAATGCCTCCATTGTTGATGATACGTCTTCCTTCCTGCTGGTGAGTCTTCATATTCTCAGTTCAGTATGAATAATTGAGTCAACTCTTTGTTCTCGACAGAATACTTAAGGGAAGTTTGTCCAAACTGTTGTTTGTTTATTCCTACAGAAAGGTGGTACTTGGCATGGATTGAATAACATCCAATGGATGATTAAGACTTGGTATGTTAACCACTAGAAGCCAATAGCTGGAGATAGCTGACATATTCAAAATATCCAAATCAATAAAGTTATAGGTGAAAATGAAAATGAAAAAAGACTTGGTACATCGCTTTTCTTTTGCAGCATAACAAATCACCACAAACTTAGTGTCTTAACTCAGTACACTCTTTTTTTTAACTTAAAACTGTTTTTTATAAAAGGTATTCACTAGTTTCTTATTAATTTCTCAGGGATTTCTTGAAACCACTTAGTATGTATATCAAGGGAGATTATAAGTAATCCTTTTACTTTTTATTTCTCTATTTTATAATTAGTTTAGTGTTGTCACTATTACAAATTTTCCTATTAATAGTGAGAATGCAGACTGGTGCATTCACTTTGAAATCAATATGGAGTTTCCTCAAAATTTTTACAATGGAATTGCCTTTTGACCCAGTGATCCCACTATTGAGATTATATCCTAAGAATCCCAAAACATCAGTTTGAAAGAATATATACACCCCTATGTTTACAGTAGTATTATTCACAATAGCCAAGAACTAGAAACAGCTCAAGTGTCCATCAGTAGATTAGTAGGTAAAAACAAACAAACAAACGAACAAACAAATAAAACTTGTACATTTATACAATGAAATATTATGTGGCTATAAAAAAGAAGGAGACCTTACCTTTTGCATCAGCATGGGTAGGCAGAGGCAGGCAAACACACTAACTCTTTATTATAACTTTTCCTGCACAGGAGAAGTCTGGATATGGCTTGTCTGGGTTATCTGCTTCAGGGTCTTGATAGTCTACAATCTAGGTGCTGTCTGGGTCTGTGCTCACATCAGAGGCACAACTGGGAAACCATTCCAAGCCCATACATGTTAGCAGAATTCATTTATTTGTGGTGATGCAACTTAGGTCTTGGTTTGTTTGTTTGTGTGTTTTTGAAGGCTGTTGACTAGGAGCAGTTTCTTGACCTACGGCTGCCTCTGTGGGCTCTCTCATGTAGCAGCTTACTTCTTTAAGCCAACAAAAAATTTACTCTAAATGCTAGCAAAACAATCATAATGTAACTAGTAGTGATCATAGGAGTGATAGCTCATTACCACTGTCACATTATACATCCTAATCAAGGGAGACATAATCAATCATTTTGTTCCGCATAAGGTATAGCAGCTAGTCTCAGAGCCCATTCTACTCTAGGAGAAAAGTCATTGATAACACTAGTGGGATCCCTGGCTGGTGCGGTTCAGTGGATTGAATGCTGGCCTGTGAGCTGAAAGGTTGCTGGTTCAATTCCCAGTCCAGGCACATGCAGGGGTTGCAAGCCAGGTCCCCAGTAGGAATAGGTTTCAAGTGTGTCTTCCCATTGATCAGTGTGAGAGACAACTGATCAATGGATAGCACCAGTGGGAGAGGGTCAAGATGATAGAAGCTAATTTAGAATTCTGCAGGAATGATGATGGCAAAAAAATCCAGAGTGTAGCATCCTTCAAGAGGAGGGTTGGCTCTGAAAACAAAGGTCACTTGTTATTCTGTTCCCATACATACTATGTTTCCTGTAAAAGTGGTGTAGAGATTATTTCCTCTATCTCTGCATTATTGGTGTTTCTCTTTCCAGAAGCTAAACAGCTTTTATTCTAATCATACCCTCCTTGTACCTAGAGGTTTGATCCAGAAGAGTCAGGGGCAAGAGGCAAAAGGAACTTTCATAAAATTGCCTAAGACCTATTACAGTACCTTACTTGAGTCCCTGTGGGGGATTTGGCAAACAATGTACTCAACACATTACCTCTTTTATTGCTCTCTGATTATTGCCAGAAATGTAGGATGAGCCCTATCTGAGGACAGACATATTCATATAACCACAATGCACTATTAAGGTATTTAGATCAGGAAGAGATGATGGATGTACAGTCAAATCTTTTTGAGTGACCTTTGAGTAGATTATTCTAATACCCAACAATACCAGATGCCTATGTATCTTAGGGACCATGAAAAATTCATTGAAGGACTAAAAACCAATTGTTGAGTAGTGTTTGTAATGGAACTCATATCATTTTTACACTTCAAATGATCTGGAAAGTCAAAAACATTATGTAGATTAATTTTAAGGGCGAGAATGGCATGGATAGCATCAGCTGATTGAACTAGAACAATAGCATGGTAACCTGGAAAATTGTAGACCTATAGTTCTAGTCTGTGTTGATGGATGTATTACTACATCTGAATGATGACAGATCCAGGCAGGCAGCAATGGTTAGTGCAATCTGGCTATTTCAGGTTTAATCAGCAGTTTGATTTCAGTCATTTTCACCCTTTTTGTGGGCAACAAAAAGTGACTGTTCAGTTTTCTAGGACTGCTGTAACAATTTGCCACAACTTGATGGCTTAAAACAACAGAAATTTATTCTCCCACAGATAAAGAGAACGAAATTCCAAAGTCAAGATGTTACAGGATCAGGTTCTTCTGGAGGCTTTGTGGGAAAATCTGGTCCATACCTCAATCTTAGATTTTGATGGCTTTAGGCTATCTCTCATGTTCCTTGGCTTATAAATGTATCACTTCATTCTCTGCTTGAGTCTTTACATGACCTTCCTCTCTGGGTCTCTTATTTGGCTTGTCTCAAATCTCCCTCTTCTTGTTCTTATAAAGACACAAGTTATTGGATTTTTGAACTCACCCTAAATCTAGGATGATCTCATCTCCAGATCCTTAGTTTCCTTACCTCTAAAAACTAACATTACAAATAAAATAAAATGTATAGATACCAGGAATTGGTGTTCGAATGTATCTTTTTAGGGCTATTGCTCAAAAGTGATTCAGAGAGTTCAATGAGAGGCCATGGTTTGTTTCCAGAGTTGGTAGCCCCAAAGACATGTGCTTTAATATGCCAGTTTAGTCTTTAGCTGGGGTTAGGTTGAGGGGGAGAATGAAAACAGAGGTAACAGATGAAGAGAGTGACTATGAGTTATTTTTAATTACCTTTACTGGGGTGAAATTGGTTAACAAGATTGCATAGGTTTCAAGTGTGTCTTCCTATGATACATGAACTGTTTATTGCACTGTGAGCCTGCCACCCACAGTCAGATCATCCATCACCATATATTTTGCCCCTTTTACTCCCCACCTCTACCATCCTGACCTCTGATAACACCGATAGTGTTGTCTGTGTCTATGAGATTCTGTTTTTCTTGTGTGTTCATTTGTTACTTTCAGTTTTATATCCCAAATATGAGTGAAATCACATGGTTCTTAACTTTTTCAGTATGACTTTTTGCTTAGCATGGTATTTTCAAGGTCCACCCATATTGCTGCAAATGGCAGTATTTCACCTTTCTTACAGCTGAGTAGTATTACATTGTATGTATGTATGATATCTTTACCCAATTATCTATTGAAAAATACTTTGGTTGTTTCTATGTCTTGACCAAGGTGAATAATGATGTACTGAACATAGACATACATATATCTTTGCAAATAAATGTTTTCAAATTCTGGGGGTAGGTAAGTACTCAAACTCTTCCAAAAAACTAAATAAAAGGTAACACTTCCTAACACATTTTATGTGGCCAATATAAGCCTGATACCAAAACCTGGCAAGGATACACAAAAAGAGAAACTACAGACGAGTATATCTGATGAATACAGATGCAAAGATCCTAAACAAAATACTAGCAAATTGAATACAACAATACATTAAAGACAATACACCACAGTCAAGTAGAGTTCATTTCAGGGGTACAGGGGTGATTCAGTCAAGGTGATACACCACATTAACAAAAGAAAGGATAAAATTACATAATCTTATCAATAGATGCAGAAAAAGCATTTGATATGATACAACGTTACCCATAATTAAAACACTCAATATAGTGGGTATAGGAAGAAAGTACCTCAGCATATGTCATACATGACAGACCCTCAACTAATATACTCAATGGTGAAAAACTGAATGCTTTTTCTCTAAGATTGGGAACAAAACAAGGATGTCCACTCTCACCACTGTTATTCAACATAGTACTGGAAGTACTAGTGAGATCAATCAGGCAAGAGAAAGAACTGACATATAAATTGGGAATAAAGAAGTAAAAAGGTCACTTTTTGAAGATGATGTGATTCTTCGTATAGAAAACGCTAAAGACTCCACTAAGAAAACTATTATACACAATAAACAAATACAGTAAAGTTTCAGGATAGAAAATCAATGTACAAAAATCCACTGCATTCCTATATGCTAATAATGGCATTTTAGGAAAAAATGCATAAAAATAATTCCTTTGGAATTGCAACAAAAATAATAGAATACCTAGGAATAAACTTAAAAAAAGGATGTGAAGGACCTGTATACTGAAAACTACAAAGCATTATTAAAAGAGATCAAAAAAGAAACAATGAAATGGGATGATATTTTTTGTTCATGGATTGGAAGAATCAGCATAATTAAAATGTCCATATTACCCAAAGTAATATACAGATTTAATGCAATCTCAATAACATTTTTTAAGAAACAGAAGAAAATATTATCAGATTTATATGGAACCCTAAAAGATGGAATAGCCAATAAAACCCTAACAAAAAGAACAGAGCCAGAGGTATCACACTTCCTGACCTCAAATTATACTATAAAGTGACAATAATCAAAATGCATGGTGTTGGCAGAAAAAACAGACTATAAGTTATTAAGTTTTTCATTTGCTTTTATTTTCAAGCCATATTGTTCATTGCCTAACCAAACATTTTCCCCGTATTTTGTCCACCCAAAGCTCTATAAGGAATAGCAAGTTCCTCATCGCAGAGAATATTTGTTTCAGCTTTGGTGTATCTTGGCTTAGTTGCCATGGAGTCATGGCATTTTAGCTATGACCATGGAGTTGCTTCCTATTGTCATCATAATATTCTCTCCTCATCTTTTCTTCTGTCATCAGAGGAAAGTAAACACAAACAAGGCACCATTGTATAGTTTGTTTAATGCTACATTTTACTGCTCAGCCTCTAAATATCATTTCTTCTGTTTGTTAACAAGTAGGGCATTGGGATATATTCCCTCCAAGCTGCCCATTATTAGGGCAAGAACAAGCACTTCCACATCCCAGGGTGTCATTTTGCATTTTCTATCCCAGTCCAAAAGAGGTTCTTATCCTTTCTCTTTCAGAAAGTCATTTCTGTCAACATCATCACATTTTCATTGCCAAGTTGTCAAGAATGGTGGATGCTGAAACTCTTAGATAGAAAGGACATCATTGCTCACATCACAACAAGCATTGTGAGCACTTGTGTATTTTGGACCAATTCCGCCTACCCCTAAGTATGGGGTGATGTACATGGACTCGGAATGATGCCTGAATGTGTAGTGGTTTGTATTACAGAGAGAAACAATGAGTTTAGAGAGCCTGGCGCTTTAATAGTAGAGACTAATTATATCTTCCCTTTACTCCAGAGGGAGACATTATCTCGATTTCCAAGGCTGTTTGTACAAAAAAACAGCCTTGAAAAGACAGTCCAGAAAAATAGTCAGTCTGTGCCTCTGTTTGCAAGATGAATAGAAATAAGAGTGATCCGTATAGAATTGTTTTTCAACAAAATGTAGTGTATTGAATTCAAGACCATTTTTTTTCTTTAAATAATTTGTGGAAATGTCATTTTTATTGTTGCATGATACCTTGAAATAAAACATTTTTCAAAAAATGTTTGAATATTAAACATTCAATACTAGTCTTAGTCATTGGATTATATGATATAGTTTCATAACAGATATCCATCTTTTGTAGATTTTAATAAGTGACTTTATTAAGATTACTCACACAGTAATGATGCACAGGGGAAATAATTTTTATTTATAATTAAAGTGTTCATGAGTTAATATACAAATATTATTAAAATACTATGGTTTATATTTAGAAATTGGAGCGACCATAAATTTTGCTGCATAAAATTAAAAGCTTATAAATTAAAAAAAAGATTCAACAGAGAGAAAAGCCAAACTAAAAGCACACATATGATGAAGTAGTAATATACTAACTCAATGCTTCTTTCTTAAATAATGGTATTTTAGCCTCAATAAAAATATAAAATGGAAACTGAAACTCAACTGTAATGCTATCCTTTTGGCAAGTGTTTGTTTTGGTAGTAGTGTACATATTTCTTAAAAACATATTTCTTAATAAAATAGATTAAGTAGGAAAACTTATATTCAATGTTCACTCTTTGGATACATGCAAAGAGAGGCTTGCTGGTGAACCTGAGGCTAAGACAGACGGCTGCTTTAATGAGATAAAGATCAAGACTAAGTGATCTCTTAGTATATACCTGCACATAGTCAATTCTTCTTGATTTTATTATACTATGAGGAAACTAACTTCTATTTTATTGGAAGGTGAAAGATAAAGAATCATCGCATTCAATTTTGAAAATTACATAGTCATTTATCTATGGGGACTCCAGTAATATTGGGCATATCCTTCCTAAAGTTTAAGTTTTAAGAAATTAAATTTTAAGACAATGATAAAATTATAATCCATGAACAGAGAAAACATAATTTTAATGTGCTAGTAATTAGTAATGTTTTGGAAATTCAGTAGGTTAATTAATATAAAACTCAGAGATATTTTTAAGAAGATTAAAATATTTCTACAGAGAATTTCTTTTATTCTCTCTCAAATGTCACCTGTTTCTCATCTACCCCTCATCTTCACATTAATTAATTTATGTTAATGTCAGATATGATATTAATAGTTTTATTTTTAATATATATCCTAGTTTATTTCAGATGAGTATACACTTTTCTTAAAAATGACCTAAAGACTGCTCGCTCCGCGGGGCTGTTTATGGAGCTGTGTGCGCATGTGCATGCGCTGACACTCTCTTATCACTGTTGGCAGCGTTGAGAGCATGCTGTCCTAGGAAACATTTTGGTTAATGGCAATAATTATATTGTATCAGCACTGCCGGTCCTCCCGTTTTCAGAAAAGTTATTTCTACCATTTGTCATTCATTATTTTAGTCATAGGATATTTTGGGGTTAATTTTAGGTAAAGAATACATCTTTTATTCTATACAATATCATTTTCCAAGGTAATAGAGGTTTATAGAACTATAGTGGCTTTTTTTTTTTTTTGTTCTTTCTACTTAATGATAAAACATAGCTTTGGGTGTCTTATGTAAATTTTATTCATCATTTTATGGGATAACATTTTAGATGCTAAACAAACAAGTTTTATAAATGCGAACACAAAATCCGTTTAGAAAACAATTGACCTTCTCTAGAACTAACTACGCTGGTATTCATTTTTATCTGAGAGACTTCCCCCCATTACTGTGTGGATATCATGGTTACATGAACAACTGCTCTTATAAGTTTCTCACTCCAGTGGTATAAAGTAGGCAATGTGTTAAAATGTAGGCCACAGTGTCTGTACTATGAATATTTATATATTTTGACATTTAGGAAGAATATGCCCCTTTCTATACGCAACCCCTAGCACTCTTAGTTGATATATTTCTAAAAATGGAGCAATTTATTTATACTATGTCACTTTGGACTTAAGGGACATATAACCTACCTTTTCATAGGCATAAAATTCAGTTGTCTTATTTCTGCTGCATGAAATATGCTTAGAAGCTGTGGAGTCACAAATGCTTTAATGCTTTTTGTTTCTACATTTATTTATCCCCAGGTAGGCACATTCACAGAACTGGAAAGAATATTGAGAAATTACAGAATCCTTATGTAGAATGGCATCTTGAATATGTGAAATAATACTTTCTTTGTTAGGAATTTTCAGAAACAATATCTTCAAACTATTTTGGAAATTTGCTTAGGTTTAACCAGATATAGTATCAGAAAATTATTCTTTTAATCTCATGCAAGTCTTCTCTGTGTAGTTTACATTTTCTCATATGATTTTAAAAAAGGATTCTTGTCACCTTTCTTAATATTCATCCAAGAAACAACAACAGTAATATTGCCCATAAGGTTCCTCTTCATTTTTTATGATTGAAACTATCCTAAGTGTTTTTTTTTTTCCTATTTTTTCACTCACAGGATTATAGATTTGATAAGATCAGGATTATTACAAGAAAATATAAGTGACATAATGATTCCAAAGGCTTGAAGATATAATTGTAAAGTTCATGTATCTTGAATTTAACCAGTGTATGTAATACTTTCCAGTTCTTTAAAGTCCAAGGCTACATTAGCAGGGCTTCTATTTTTTTCACTGAGGTAAAAATGATGAAACGTTGGATGAACCCATTTTAGTGCACACACAATAGTAGTCCCTCCTTCTCCACAGATTGACTTTCTGTGGTTTGTGACCTGAAGTCAAACTTGATCCAAAATTTTAAATGGGAAATTTCAGAAATAAATAATTTATGTTTTATATTGTGGACTATTCTCAGTATCATGATAAAATCTCAACCTATTCCTCTTGCAATGTGAATCATTGCTTTGTCCAGGGTCTCTGCTCTGTATACACTACCACTGCGTAGTCAAGTAGTGGCTGTCTCAGTTTTCATATCCGCTGCTGCATTATCACAGTGCTTGTGTTCAAATAATCCTTATTTTACTTAATAATATCCCAAAATGCTTGAATAGTGATGCTGGCATTTCAGATATATGGAAGAGAAGCCATAAGGTGCTTTCTTTATGTGAAAAGTTATGCACGTATAGGAAAAAAACGTAGTATGTTTAGAGTTCAGTACTATCCAAGGTTTCAAGTACACATTGGTGGTCTTGAAATATATTCCCCACAGAGAAAAGGGTATCACTGTGTAATTAATTTTGACAATTTAATATACCCATGTAATGGACTTTAATCAAGGTATCAAATATCTTCATTACCACAGAAAGTCCCTTCATACCTATTTCCTGTCAACCCTGACCCCCATAGGCAACCACTGTTCTGATTTTGAATGCCATAGATCAGTTTCTCTGGTTTGAAGCTCATATAAAAAATCATATGTGTTTCCTCTTTTTTAACCATGCAGTTTTACAGACTCATATCTCTTGAGTATATAAGTTCATTCCTTTTATTGCTGAATAGTATTCCATTGTGTAAATATACTAGTTAAGCCATTTTTCAGTTGAAAGACATTGTGTTTAATTGAAGTGATTGGGTATTGTAATTACACCTACTATGAATATTCTTTAATAAGTCCTCTGTGTGTATGTACATGAATATGAATATGAATATGAATATAAATTTCTCATGGGCATATGACCAGAAACATAGAATAGGTTTGAGTACATTTAACTTTTTAGGAAAACACTCAACAAATCTTCTAAGGTATATTATTTTACATTCTCATCAACAATGAATTAAAATTCTAACTACTCATTTCCTCATTAATATATTGTGGTGTCAATATTGTGATTTTAGATGTTCTAGTGGGATGAGTTGATATATATATTATGAGACCAATTTTTGTGAACCTGGTGAATGATTTTGAACATATTTTATAAGAAGTGACTACTCAGTTCTTTTGCCCCTTATTTGAATAGGTTATTCGTCTTGTTTACTATTTAATTACAGGAATTATTTCTATATCTCAGATACAAGGTTTTTAACATTCTTTTTTAATAAAGATTTTATTGATTTACCTTTTAGAGAGGGGAAGAGAGGGAGAGAAACATTAATATGTGGTTGCCTTTTGCGGGCCTCCTACTGGGGACCTGGCCTGCAACCCAGGCATGTGCCCTAGACTGGGAATTGAACCAGTGACCCTTTGGTTCACAGGCTGGGGCTCAATCCACTGAACCACACCAGCCAGAACTGGATATAAGTTTTTTTATCAGATATATTATTGATAATATTTTCTTTCAGATGGCTTACCTATTTATTAACTTGTTAACCTAAAAATAAAAAAAAAAAAAAGCCTTCCAAAGTGAGAGGCAACAGGCATTTATTTCAGATTGAAAAAAAAAAAAAAAAAAAACCCCAGCTATTCAGGAAGCATTGATTAATGCAGAAGTCCAAATAATGATCCAGCAAGGAGAGAAAGGCAAGAGGTATTTATGAGAAAGGGATAGGGTACAAATGCATCACTAGAAGGAAGGTATTTCTATTGGTGCCAATAACATTACATAGTAACCTTAAGTTTATGGAATGTTTTATATCTTTCAGTACAATAGACATCAGTCTGGCAGTCATAATATCTGCTTTCTTGTTATCTTTGCAAGCAGTTATTTGGAACACAAATTTGCTTTAGGCTCAGTCCAAAGTTTATTTTGCCCTGTTTTAACATTCCAAAAATTAAGGCATGAGATATGCAAGGCAGTTCCTCTGGTATAGCAGCTCCATCTTCATTTTAATGTGGCTCTGTTGATTAGTTTTTACATTCTTAATGGTATTTCTGAGGAGTATAAGTTTGTTGAAATTTATTTGATTTTTTATAGTTATTGCTTTTTATGTTCTATATAAGACAAAGATCTGCCCATGAAGATCATAACCTTCTCTTCATTTTGAAAATCTGTTTATTCAATAATTTTTACATTTTACACAAATTTTAGAATCAACTTGTTAATTTTAACTTCCAAAAATTCTCCTGGAATTTTTATCAAAATTGAGGTAAATCTGTAGACTTACTTGTGAACTATTTACATATTACATTAATGACTCTTTTATGTGTAAATTTATATACTACTCAAAATAGTACTTTCTCACTACACAAGATTTATTATTTTCAGAAAGTTTTATAAGTATTTGTTAGATTTATTCTTGATTTTTTGATAATATCTAAAGGAGTTTTTAAAAAATATTTTATTGTCTAAATTTTTGCGAATTTACAAAATGTAATTGATTTTTATGCGCTTATGACCTGGACATTGCTAAATTCACTTTAAAAATATTTTGTATATCTCACAGAATTTTCTAGATAGTACTGTCATTTTTCAGTAATGGTAGTCATACTTTGTTCTTTGTATTTTTTGTGTATTATTTCTTGCTTCATCAAATGTACTGAAATTCTAATACAATGGTGACAAAAGTACTAGGAGTGAACATTCTTGCCTTTTGTGATCTTAGAGGCAAAATGTTTGATATTTCATCAATAAACGAAATGTCAGCTATAAATTTTTCTCATGAGCTTGACAAATTGAGGAAATTCTATTCTATTCATAAAGGTTTGAGAGGACTTAAAAAATCATGAGTGGGTTTTAATTTTGCTAAAATGTTATTTATACATTTATTGGATTTATCATATTGCTTATTTTTCCTTTATTCTGCCAGTAGAGTGATTTACATTGATGAACTAATAAATGTTAATTTGATGTTGCATTTCTTAAGTAAGGCCCACTTGATCATATGGTTATACCATATTTATATATTTCTGGACACAGTTGGATAATATATTTTAAAGAATTTTTGTGTTTGTGTTCCTGAAGAATATTGGTTACTAATTATTTTCTCTTGTAATGCATTTGGGAGGTTTTGGGTTCAAGGTTTAGGTAATGTCATAAAACAAATTTGGAGAATCCTCTCCTTCTCCAGTGGCTGAAAGAAGCTGGATAAGGGCAGCATTATTATTTCACAGTCATTATGTAATGGAGTTCACTGAAGAAAGCACATGCACCTGAATTTTCTTTCAGATAAAATTTTTGGTCACAATTCAGTGCTTTAAATTTAATACTGTTAAACAGAATTTTGATTTCTTTCTTAAATTTTAGTAAATTGTATTTTTAATGTAATTTGCCTATTTACTCTGTTATATTAATCAACTTAAAGCTCTTTTGATATTGCACTTCTACACTCACTAGTAGGATTAGAAATAATTTCTTTTTTATTTCTGATATAAAAAATGCATAATTTTTCTATTTTTTCTTATTTAGTCTTTGTAGATGTTTATCAGTTTTACTAATCTCTTTAAGGGATCAACTTTGGCTTTGTTAATTTTCTGTACTGTTCTCTACTTCATTTATTTTTGTACTTTTATTTTCTTGTTTCTGTTTGTGTATTGTAGTTTTTTATTATTTTTCCAGCTGCTTAGGACTATTTATGTACTGATTTTTAAACCTTTCTTATATTCCATTTTTTTTACTTTGTTGAGGCAAAATTGACAAATAAAAATTGCATACATTTAAAATGTACAGCATAATAACCATAGATAATAACACTGTATTATGTACTTGAAATTTTAAGAGAGATCTTAGGTGTTTTCAGCATCCACACAAAAAGATAATACATAAGAATATGTGAGGTGATGAATGTATTAACTTGACTGGGGTAATAATTTTATAGTGCATACATATATGATAGCACTGTACACCTCAAATCTTCTAGTATTGTTACGGAAGGAAACGACTTAACACGCAGTTGGATGGCGGAGCACGACCCTTTATTAACATGCACGGGCCCAGAGGAGTACAGACCCCAAATTCTGAGCCCCAAGCCTTGGCTGAGCAGGGCTTTTATTGCTTTCTGGACACCCTTCCCTACGTAGCAAAAGCAGGAGGTACAGAAGCTGATGCAAAAATAATTAAAATAACTCTAGCCTTGAAGTGTCCTTATCTGAAGCTGGGTGCTCTGGAGCCAAAGTAGGAGTTAGCTGCTATGTGCAGACAGGAGTTAGCCTTGAAGAATCATAATCTGAAGCTGAGTGTACAAAAGCCGAAACAGAAATTATGACTGCCTGGCTGAAATCCAACAGCTGGCTGGCATCTTCTAAGTAACCTAAACAAACTCTTTCCCAGTTCCTGCTCCCTCTTCTGGGTCACTTTGTCCTAGTTGACTTTTCCTCTACAGTATAAGAATGTAAGCTTTGCAATTGCCTTAAATCTTGCTTTTGTTGCATTCCACAAACTAGGGTTTTGATTGTTACTCAGGATAGAATATTTTAAAATTCGCCTTCTGATTTTTTCTTCATCCTGTAGGTTATTTTGTTTTTTATTCATTTTTTTATTTGGGGAGCATATATATCTTTTATTTTTATTTTTATTTTTTAAAAATTTTAATTGTATTTTTATCAATTACCATTTATCCCCTATGTTCTCTTCCATCTCCACCCACCCTCCTCACCCCTTATAATTATCACATTGTTGTCTACGTCCACCAGTTCTTTTTCTTTTTCACTATATTCCTCCACCCCAACCCCTACCTGCCAGAGCTATTAGCTCAACCCCCAGGTGATTTTAAATGGTTTGCTTAGTTTCCAAGTATTTGGCATTTTCTGATCATTAATAATGAATTTACATATGCTGTAGTCAGAAACATGCTCTGTAATATTTCAACGTATTTCAATTTATTGAGATTAATTTATGGTGCATCATAGGGTCTATCATAGCAAAATTCCATGTAACTTTTAAATTCAGGATGTATGTCCTGCAGGTATTAGTAAAATATCTGTTATTGGCAGCTGAGTGAAGCTGGTTAATGGTGTCCAAATCTCCATTCCCTCCATCCATTGTTCTAGTATTGTTATATTTTATATAAAATAAACCACAAACTTTTAAAAATACATTATTTTTGCTTTCAAGACTTGTATTTTTAAAGAAATTAAGAGGAAAACAATCTTTTATATTTTTCTCATATTTTGTCTTCCTCCTATTCTATGTCTTCCTACAGATTCAAGTGTCCATGCTTGACAATTTGTTGTAGTGCAAGTAAGTAGATTATTAAGAGATCCTCTCACCTTTTCTTATATGAAAATATTTTATTTTAGCCTCAATCAGGTACAGTGTTTCCCCCAAAATTCATGTTGAAATTCAAACTCAAATTTGATAGTATGTACAGGTCAGGGTTTTTGAAAGGTCATTAGATCATGAGAATGCAGCCCTCATGAATGGGATTAGTGCCCTTATAAAAGAGACCTTCAAGACCTCTCTTGTCTCTTCTGCCACGAGAGGGCACAATGAAAAAGTGATAATCTATGGACCAGGAAGCAGGCCTCACCACACACTACATCTGCAGTCTCAGACTTGGATTTCCCAGCCTTGAGAAATGTGGGAAACAAACGTTTTGTTTAAGTGACTAAGGTATTTCAGGATACAGCCTAAAAAGATTAAGATAAGGTCACTTTCCACAACTAAGCTTAGATCTTTTATGTTTAAATTTGATGATCAAAACAATGTACATTTTTTGCCATAATCTCATATAATTTGGGCATTTGTCACTAAATTTGTTTGTTTATAAAAATTGTGCTGATATGTCACACAGGACAAAAGATTTATCTCAAAATCTCTCTCATTAATTTCTGGAAGTCCCGTTCCTGCTCAGGCAATAATAAATGCAGCAACTTGCATAAAACCATGTATTGTTAAAAAATAACTGCATTATAAACATTTTCAGCTTCTTCATGTATAAAAATAACCATTAAAGAGTGGCAACTGGTATTTGTGCTCATGAAACTTAATTGTTTGTCTTTGATATAGTCATTGATCACTGACCTTGTAAAAATAGTCCTTTGGGTTTTATATTTAGGTTAACATCAAAATTACTGAACTTGAAGATGTCTTCATAAGTCAATGAGATGGCTGATTTCAGAGTCTGCAAACATTATAAAAAGGGGGCCTACACAGCTCTTCCAAACTCAAACAGAATATAATAAAACAGAATTGTTAATTATGACTAATATTCTGGAAAACCTCTTACTCACATTTCAAGATGGCTTTTGTCCTAGGGCTAAAGATCTCTTTGATTCTTAATAAGAGTGTACAGTTGGAATCCTGAGAAAAAAACAATAGAAGGATAAGTAAGAGTAATGATCCCAAATAAGCAAGAGGGTTATTTTGATATATGATTTTCAGTTTCTAACACTTAGTATTTAAATATAGTTTTCTAATTAAAAATGTAATTACATTCTACATGAAAATTTGACTTATTTTCTTTCACAAAATAGCACTTCACTGTGCTTTTCTTGTTATATCATAATCATTATTTGTTATTTGTCTATGCTGAGTCTAAAGTACCATCCTTTGCAACATAATTATGTGAGGTGGTAAGGTGTATCTTTCTTTTAAAGGGATACATTAGCCCATTAACTATGTCTTAGGAAAAAATATGTAGCTTTTATAAGATCAACAAAACATTTGATAGGAAGAAACATTTACAAAGCTTATGTCCGATAAGGGGTTAATAGCCAAAATATAGGAAGAATATGTAAAACTCAATAGCAAAAATATAATGCCATTAACAATTGGGTAGAGAAATTGAGTAGTCATATATCCAAAGAAAACATACCAATGGCCAACAGTTATTGAATACCTGAAAAACTGCTCAATATCACTAATCATTAGGGAAATGCAAATCAAAGCCATGATGAGATATTGCCTCATACCTGTTAGAGTGACTACCATTAAAAAGACAAAAGATAACAAGAGTGGCTGATGAGGTGGAGAAAAGAGAATCCTCGTGCACTGAAGCAATCTAAGTGTCTACTGATGAGTGGATGGATAAAGAAAATGTGATATCTATCTATCTATCTATCTATCTATCTATCTATCTATCTATCTATCTATCATGTATATATATATATATATAGAGAGAGAGAGAGAGAGAGCACTGTTATAGATATATGTATAGATACAAATATTTTCAGCCACAAAAAGTTGAAAATCTTGACATTTGTGGTAAAATGGATGGACCTTAAGGATATTCTGCTAAATAAAATATGTCAGGCAGAGAGACAAATACTGTATCATCTCAATTATGTGTGGAATCAAAAGAAAGAGAGAAAGAAGGAAGGAAGGAAAGGAGGAAAATAAATAGGAAGGAAGGAAGGAAGGAAGGAAGGAAGGAAGGAAGGAAGGAAGGAAGGAAAAGAAAGAAAGAAAGAAAGAAAGAAAGAAAGAAAGAAAGAAAGAAAGAACGAACAGACTTATGGGAACAGATTGGTGGTTGCCAGAGTTGGTGGAGGGTGGAAATGGGGGAAAGGATGGAGTAGTTCAAAAGGTACACATTTCCAGTTATAAGATAAATAAGCCCAGGGGATACTATGTACAGTATGGTGATTGTAGTTAACAGTAATGTCATCTATATTGGAAAGTTGGTACGAAGGAAGATCTTGTAAGTTCTCACAGAAAAAAAATTCTATGTGATGATGTTAACTAAACATCTTGTAATCATTTTACAGTATAATCATATATCATATTATGTTGTACACTTTACACTAGTACAATATTATATGATCAGGTATGTCTAGAATGTATTAGATACCATATAAATATGAAAAAATAGAGATGTTTATTGAAGAAAATACAAGAAACATTGTACATAGGACAGTGATGCCTCAATCCCCTTCAAAGTAGGTACATTGGCACCTCACACAGTTCGCCCAGCATCTCTTATATTATTCAAAACTCTTTGCAAAATTTTTTTTTGGAATTATTATTTTTTCACATTTTTTATTGTTCAAGTACAGTTGTCTGCACTTTTCCCCCACCACACCCACCCATCCCCACATCCCACCCCTGATTCTACCCCCCTTTTGTTTTGTCCATGTGTCCTTTATACACATTCCTTTGTTGGAATTGAAATCAGCTGCCCTATTGTATTTTCCTGAATCTCATTGATGGTCTGAAATCTCTTCCCTTTCAAAGGTGATTTTAGTTTTGGTAAAAGGTAGTAGTCACAGGGCACCAAATCTGGGCTATAGGGGGGTTGAGTCACCTCGGTGATTTTATGTTTCACCGAAATACTCTACATGAGATGTAATGCATGAGCAGGCACGTTGTTGTGATGAAGCTGCCAATCACCAGTTGCCCATAGCTGTGGCCATCTTTTGTCATATTGCATCTCTCAACCAAGGAAGAACATTGAGGTAGTATTCCTTATTAATTTCTTGTTCCAGAGGGAAATACTTGTGATGCGCAACACTTTCCCAATCAAAAAAGAGTTAACATGTTCTTGATTTCATTGTGACTTTGCTGCACCATCATTGGGCATGGAGAACCAGGCAAATTCCACTGGGATGACTGGGCCTTCATTTCCAGATCATAGACAAAGACCCACGTTTCATTCCCAGTTATGATATTTGAGAGAATCTGGTTCACTGGTACCAGCTTGAATCAAATCATTAGCAACCGCAGCATGATATTCCCTCTGCTCTGGTAGCAGAAACCATGGAACAAATTTTGCCAAGGCACATTTCATGCCAAGATACTGCATCAAAATCTTGGATACAGTAGTTTTGGGAGTCCCCAGATCAGCTTCTAGTTCTCACACTTTTAGACACTGATCTTTGTTGATTTCAGCCCATACATGTTCAACCTTCTCAGGTGTTTGACTTTTTGCTGGCCATCCAGGACATGGATCACTTTAAACAGATTCTTGGTCATCTTTCAGACATTTGTGACACACTTTTATTTATGCTGCACTCATTGCATCATCTCTAAAAGCCTCCTGAATAATCTGAATAGTTTCTGTGGAGGAATGTTCAAGCTTAACACAAATTTTGAGGCAGATTCATTGTTCTACTCACTCAGTCATTTTGAATGTGATGGCCACACAGTACACATGCTCACTCCTTGGTGTCCACCACCCCCACTGACTAGTACTATGAAGTGGTCATTGTTCACATATGTCCATTCCATTCCACTCTCTTTGACTGCCAGGTTACATAGATGTCATTCACACCATTCCTATGATATTAACAACTGTTGGACTTTTTCTGGACAGACCTTGTTTTAGCTCAATAAAACAGGAAAAAATGAAAATTCCAATAACACTTGAAAAGTATTTTTGAAGGGAAATATTTTACAATGTGTTTTTAATCTATTGATTTTCCATAATTTTAGTTGGAATAATAGATTACTTGCTAAGAATTTTATTTTTAAGATTTTTCTATATTGCCTGTGTATTTTCATATTTTATTTTGCAAGAAAATATTGTTGGTCTTGCAACAAGATGGTTTCAGAACAAAGTGTTTATCTGGGATTTAAAGCTCTGTCCTTTCTACAAAGTTAATCCTATAAAATCTATCATAGTTTCATTTTAGTTTTTATTTCCCCCTGGTTATATTTATTTATTAAAAATTTTTTATTACATTTATCAGCATGACATTGGTTAATAGGATCATATAGTTTAAAAAATCATATATGCAATTCCTGCAGGTGTTTGATTTAAAGCAACAACCAAATCTTGTAATGAAGTTTTTGAGTCATTATAACATATAATTCTTATTTTTGTTTTTCTGTCCTTTGGGCTTGCAACCCCTTCCCTTGCCAATATGTCCAGATATGTTTTGATGTGATAGGCATCTGCCTCACCTTCCTGTGTCCTATCTGATTTGAAATAAGTGGCACTGAGGTACTTGGTGGCTCATCAACTTCTATATATCTTGGTTGTCTGAAAATGCAGAATCCCTAAATGACAATCAGTTTAGAGAGACATCACTTACCTGATCTAGTGACTTCAGTGCAGTCAAAATTTTAGTCACAAGTAAGCAACTTATTGTTTTTACTGTACACTTGAGCAGTTTAATTTTTCTTGTTCAAAGATGCTAGCCCTCTCCAGGAAGCTGCAGAAATGGTTTCATGATAATCAGTACTTTTTGGCAGATAGTATGTTTGCTAAATACTCTTTGATCAACTCATTAAGAATCTTAAATATTTGAAATGTTTCTGTATTGGTAGATATCACTAAAAATAATCTACTCAGCACTGTATGAGGGCAGTAGTTTGCAAGGTGAAAGACAAAGTGTTATGTTTTTTCAAATATCCTTTTAAAGACTTTTCTCCTGTTGTTACTGAACTAAAGGGTTCCTTCCCTGCACACATCAAACCCCAATCACAAGGGAAAAGGAGTTTGCAGTCAAGAAAGTGAAGGTTTGTTAATGAAAGAAATGGTGTCATGCCCTGAGTCACAGGTGAGCTCCTACTCAAACACCTGGCACCACATGACTTCTAAGAGATGGCCATACAGGGGAAAAATCATGATGGATTTAGGGTCCTGGTCTCTATTGATTGTTCAGCCCAGGGTAGGGTAGTTGAAAATTGCATCTGGTCCTGATTCTAGCCATGGTGTCACTCTGTCTGACTGGGCAATGGTGTGGTTGGTGGAGTTATTCAGCCTTTTTGTGTCTGAAACCTAGATGTTATCTTTAGTTTAACAAAAACTCTGTCTCTCTCACCTATAAGTGGAATCTAATTAACAAAACAAGCAAGCAATCAATATATAACCAGAGACATTGAAATAAGAACAAACCGAAAGTAACCAGAAGGGAGGGGGGAGGAGACAACAGGGGAAAAGGGGGAAGGGTTGTCAGGAACATGTATAAATGACACATGGACAAAACCAAAGGGGGGGTAGAATCAAGGGTGGGAAGTGGGGATAGCTCGGGTGGGCGGAGTGCTAGGGGGGAAATGGAGACAACCATACTTGAACAACAATAAAAAAATACCAAAAAAAGAACCAAGGCTTTCTTTCTAAGATTAGTCAGTATTTCTGACCAGAACCTCATCATCCTTAGGGTTTAATGATTAAGGGAGAGGATGTGCAAGGGAGAGACATAGGTGGGCAGGTCAGGGTGCTGCTGTATGAGACTATTTTGAATCAAAAGAATAGAGAAAATGTCTTATTCAAGAAATGAAGTTTCTGTACACTTACATTGTGATATCAGATTCTCAATAATGTCATGTTTCTGAAAATTTTATCTGTTATCTATTATTTTGTGTCTTAGAACTATCATTCTTAAAGTGTATCCAAGAAATGATTGGATATAATCTGATAAGTACATGAGCTCTGAAAACAAAAACACACAGTATAAAAGTTTTGAATGATTCCTTAACATTTTTTATTTAGAAAATAATTGTCATGCTCCACTAGTAGTAGGTTTCCACCTCATTTCTTAAATAACTGCTCTCCTCTCAAAAAAAAGATCACATCATAAAGTTGGGGTACTGGAAATTTATTAAATTTCTCAATCGTTGGGTATGATATAATGTCTTTTAAAAATTAAGGGTAATATTGAGTTTGTATTTCTCATGGTCTGTTCTAAAATTTTACTCTGAATAAGAAGAGATGAATTAAATGATATACAATGCAATATTTGTGGAGTCACTGCAAAGGATATATAAATCATAGCCACATAGATTTTCCTCATTTTTGTGCATATAGAAATGCCTAATGAAATGGGAAATTTTTTATAGCATGAGAAGGAATTAAAATATGTATGTACTAAATCATATTTATAATGAATTACTTAAAATATGAATAATCACTTCTAAGAAATCAGCCTTATTTGTTCATGTAGTTAACTAGTTTAAATAAAAATCTATAAAGATATTTATATTTTAAGAACTATTAAGATCACTGTGACTTTATTAAATCATGTTTAAAATCTACAATCAAGAAAAGGGGAGGGGTCAAGTCAAGGAACATGTAACCAGGACCCACGGACAAGGACAGCGGCAGGGGTGGAGCATTGAATGTGGGACAGGGGTTGGGCAGGGCAGGGGAAAGCAATGGGAGGGAAATGGGGACAACTGTAATTGAACAACAATGAAAAATTAAAAAAGAAAGAAGTACCTGTGGAATAAAGAAAATAATGAGCTAAAAAAAGAAAAAATACTTGATTTAGGCATGAGAAAAAAATTCATCAGAATAAAAAGTTAATATCAAGTAATTATTTTAACTTGTAAAGAACAAATTAATTAGGAAATTAGAATACATTTCTTTGGAGTTATTGAGACAACTCTTTTTCCAAGTAAAAAGGAATAAGAAGTATTCCATGCACAGTGGACTTCATAATTTTTTCTACAAATGATTATTTGTTTCCTGCTAATTGATCTTTTTTCCATGAATTTTTTGGCATTAATTCCAAAAGTAATGCATTATATGACCTTTTAAACAAGGTGTTATTATGTTGTGATTGTTAACTGCTTAGAGTTTTGATTATTATAGTTATTTCTTTAGAGGTTCATATGAATTTCAATTTCATATTGTGTAGTTAAAAGGTGAAAAATTTAAAACAAATATAACATGTAATTTTGCCATCTCAGCTCTTGTAATAAATCAAAGTAGCTGTTTGTCTATAATCACATTTGCCCCTCTGGCCATCCATACCATTTTTCCCCACTGCTTTCCCCCTAAGAATATCCATATTTATGTCTTCCTTACTGTTTTTCTAAAATCTTTTTAAATTGTTTGTTCTATTACAGTTTGTTTACCCCAACTCTTGAGCTGAGTTAGTGAAATACAAAACTCCATGTGTTAACAGTTCACCACACAAATTCATTGTTGAAATTGCTGAGTTAGATTTGGTGTTTTTCTACAAGAACATGCAAAGCAATTTCTTAACGCAGAAACATTCATTCAATTATAAATCTAAGTGCAATTAAACACCAAACTAAAACCAGATTCTGAATATGTAGTTTAGTATGATGTCCCTCTTAAAAGAGAGGGAGAGAAACGCTTAGAAGCAGGTTTGTTGTTCCTTTTAATTTCTCTAAGTTATCTCCATTTTCCATTTTTGAAACCAGTGTTCACTTTACATTTATCCCAGAAGTTTAGATTATCATGAACATTTGACAATTTGTAATTGAATGCTTATAGGCTAAAGAGGTTTTGTTCTTTCATTTGATAGATTGTGTCATGCTGGAGTCTGGCAGTGCATTTTATTTGACCTTTCTCCTTAACTCCATTCATCTTACACCCCTTGTCACATGAGTGACAGGACATCATGATGTGATGGAAGACAAAGCTTCAAAAAGATGCATCACCTTGTCAGATAAATGCACGCAAAAATCCTTTTTTTCCTCTCAAAATTTCCACATTTATTTACATAAATTTTAAAGTTAATCCAAGAAATCACTTTGCCACCCAATTTAATATTTACAGATTTTTTTGGTTGGAAAGAAAAAATCAAACACAGCAAGCAAACCTAAGTAACTTCCCCATGTTCCCTTTATCTCTCTGATTTTACTGTAGCCACTAAAACAGGGCTCACTGCCCTTTCTTCATGTTGCCTTTCAGCAGACAAGCCACAGTCGCACAGGTGGCAGCTCAATTAAGGCAGAGTTTGCTTTGATTTTTCCATCCATTGGGTCATAAAGGAAGCTGCCTTTAAAAACTGCTTAGTTAGTTAGAGAAAAAAGCTTAGGCTAATTTAAGCTGTAATATTGAAAAGTAAGAGAATAAACTTGGGAGATCTAATATTACTATTGGAATAATTTTAATAATACTTACAAATGAAAAGCCAGAATGATTTTTATGATCTTTCCTGTAAGATGTGAAAGTGACAGGATACAAATATCCTAATAAAAAAAAAAAGGTGTCATAGTGAAAGAAAGTTACCTAAGAGTGTGGGCATACACACACACTCCTAGTTCAATTTTGGAGTATTTATTTTGAAACATCTCTTTTTATAGGATGATGCACAAAGCTTAATTAATTCAGGGCCCCTGACACTGCTAAGAATTTTGATGCAACTGGAGATGGGCAGTTTTATATTTCTTAACCAGAAATCATTTTTCTACTCACAGGACAGACATCAACTGAAGTGAAGAAAAGGGTAGATTTACTCATCTTTTGGAGGTCATTTATCTCACATTCAAGACTTTTTATTATGAAGTCCTGAAAGAGTCTGTGCTTTGTGTGTTTATACCAATAGACAGAGGCCATTCATATTGTAAATCAATGAACTAGTTTCTTATTTTGACAGGATCAGCAGTGATTTAGTGGTGGAATATGAACACAGAGTAAAGACATTGACCTGACACATTTTTATCCCTTCCCATGTGAATAAAATTCTTCTATCTGTGGAAGAACAGAGATATATGTGAGACAAGATAATCACAGGATAAAAATAATATTGCCCTGGAACAGAAATGGCAAGAAGTAAAAAGACCTGAGTTCTCTTTCGTGCAAGGTCCTGAAGTCAGGGAATATTGTTTTTCTATTATAAGAATAGAACTACACAGACACACATTTTGGCATTAATATTTCCTTTGTTCATTCATACATTTAATCATCTAAGTCATGTGCTGTGTATTTATTTGAATAATATGGCAATCACAAAAATAGGCTCAACATTTCTAATATTTAATATGAATGAATATATCTATACACACATACATATACACATACATACTTTGGAACAACTAATGCATTTATAATTTCTTTTATGATTGTATTATCTGTTTGGCTTAGGTCTTACATTTTGTCCAATTCTCTCTTCTACATAAGAATATAAAATTATGGTGAATCCAAAGTAAATTTGTGTGGCCGTTGTAGATAACAATGTGGAGGTTCCTCTAAAGATTAAAAAAAATAAAACTAATGTGATGCAGCAATTCCATTTTTGGCTATATATCTAAAGAAAATTAAATGACTTTCTCAAAGAGATACTAATTTTATGCTTGTTGCAACATCTTTCCCAGTAACCAAGACATGGAAACAAGCTAAGTGTTCATCAATGGATGAATAAATAGAAATGTAGTATACTAAAAACAATAAGACATTTTCATCCATAAGAAAGAGGGAAATTCTGTCATTTCAAATAACATGGATAAACGTGGAGGATATTATACTTAGTGAAATAAAGTAGACACAGAAAAGCATATACTTGACAATCCTTTAGGGTGGAATCTGAGAAAGTTAGACTCATAGAACCAGGGAGTAGAATGATGGTTGCCAAGGCTGGGAGTAAGGAAAATAGAAAGATATTGACCAAAGGGTCCAAAATTTCAGTTAAAGGATGCATCATCTCTGGGGATCTAGTGTATAGTTCAGTGATTATAGGTAATAATACTTTATTGTAAACTTGAAATTTGGCAAGGCAGAAGATCTTTTATTCTTACCACAAGAAAAAAAATGACAAAACATTAAATATGTGAGATTATGGGTGTGTTAATTTGCTTGACTATGATAAGCATTTCACAATATATACAAATATTTAGGTGGGATGGGGAGAAATGGGGAAAAAGAATAAGTAAACAAAAATGTAAATATTTAATAAACAGTGGTGTATTGAAAGGCATTAATGAAACTACATGGTTTGATTTTTTAAATGGCTCAAATAATTTTGTTACCACAATGAATAAACCATTCACCATAGTGGTTAGAAAAGTTTATTTTAGTAATTTTCATGCTGAAGGCCTCTCACTAAATAATGAATCTGCAGTGGTGACTCTTTGGTGTATATAATTCTTCACAAAATTAAGCCTGAAACTGAAATTTCATGTCATTTAGAAACAAGTATTCAAAATAGAATATAGTCATATACATACACATCTTAAAGGTAGGCTTGGTCATTGCCTACTCCAAGACCCTTATAATGCAATCACAAATACTTAACTGTTTGGCATTAAATTTTTTTCTCATTTATTTGGTGAAATTAAGTATCTCTATGTGTACACACACACACACACACACACACACACAAATATACTAAAATTGTGGTTAAAATGAAAAAAATACAAATTGCATAAAACTTACTGATTGCAAGTAACATTTGCTGTCACAAATTTCTTATTTAAAATTTTCATCAAGTGTATGTTTTCAACATTTCTAATGCGGGCAATGGCACCAGCAAAACTTTTAGAATTTATTTAATATTTCTAAAATAGTTACATATTAATTACCACCATAGTGAAAAAGAAATTGCCCTGTGCACATGTTTTATAGATGTACAATAATACCAAAGAACTCTGGATTTTGAAAATGATACTTTTTTTTGAGGCAAAAACTAAAGGATTGTTATCATAAGCCCATCTGGAAACTAATGCGAACCTCAGAACAGCTTCAGTTTTAGTTGGCTTCCAAGAACATTTACAAAAGTTGTTGAAATTTCAAATGTCAATGATGGAAGCCAACATATCCAATAAAACTCTATTGAATTTTGTATTGAGGTAATGGTACTAATACAGAGATAATTTGGAATAAGACAGGAGTATTTTGTTTTTGTCATAATGAGGTTTTGGTCAAAAATAATGTGTTCTTATAAAATAACAACACTGATTTTTCTAGGCACATAATACTTTCAGAACACCTTATAAAATTAAAGTAAAAAATCTTTCAATATTTTAAGCAGTCTTTTTTAAATTATATTTTATTGATTATGCTATTACAGTTGTCCCATTTTCCCCCCTTCATTACCCTCCACCCTGCACACCCCCTCCCACACACATTCCCCCTTTAGTTCATGCCCATGTGTCATAAGTTCTTTAGCTTCTACATTTCCCACACTATTCTTGCCCTCCCCCTGTCTATTTTCTACCTACCATCTATGCTACTTATGTACCTTGTCCCCCTCTCTCCTCCTCCCACTCCCCTGTTGCTAACCTCCATGTGATCTCCATTTCTGTGTTTCTGCTCCTGTTGTAGTGGTTTGCTTAGTTGGCTTTTGTTTTAGGTCTGGTTGTTAATACCTGGGAATTTGCTGTCTTTTTACTGTTCATATTTTTTATCTTGTTCTTCTCAGATAAGTCCCTTTAACATTTCATATAATAAGGGCTTGGTGATGATGAACTCCTTTAACTTGACCTTATCTGAGAAGCACTTTATCTTCCCTTCCATTCTAAATGACAGCTTTGCTGGATAGAGCAATCTTGGATGTAGGCCTTTGATTTTCATGACTTGGAATACCTCTTTCCAGCCTCTTCTTGCCTGTAAGGTCTC